>JAUPMG010032167.1:0-14625 GCA_031762675.1 Pachysandra terminalis | reverse complement strand
ATTCTCATTTGATTACTACTTAATATATATATCTAATCGATATTAATCCTAAGTCTCAAGTTAACTAGTCGATCTTACTAACTTAGGGTCTCTAATGGATTTGATGAGATTCACTAGATTAAGTGTTCCACACTTAATCGCTAATTGAAGTTAACTTCTAACTTCCCAAATCACCACTGAAAACCTAAGGTTCAGGTTTCTAATTATTCGAGATGTTACATCACTGCTCGTGAACTTAGTTGTTTTTCTTCCCTTGATTGTTGGCTTGTACTCCCGATGGAGTTGACTTTGATTATTTGATGTAATAACTAATAGTTGTTGAACATGATTTAGTTTATGTTTTTAGACTTGTTGGAATCCTGGCCCAGCTGAGGCCAAGGATTAGATTTTGGATTTATTACATTTTTTATTTTTTAATTATTTTTTGTAGTACTTCTGCACTCTGATTCAATTTTTAAATGAAAGTATATATTGATTTTATTTACTTATGGTTGTGGTAGCAATTTGCGGTCCAGATGTGGATCCCGAAGGTCTCACCTCGAGATCCATGTAATCCCTCATTGGGAATCATGTCACTGGATCTGGGGTGTGACAGATTGGTATCAGAGCCTAAGGGGTGCTCAGTGTATGGCTTTTAGAGACTAGTGACATTAGGTATCACATAGAAACTGGAGTTAGGTGGAGAAACATAGAAGAACTATAGGATTGTGTGTTGTTTGATTTTGTTTGCTGTTGTGATTATGTGAGTGTTCTGTGATAACTAGGAGGTATAACTTGTTGAGACCTAAATGGTTGTTCGGGTGTGTAGATGGCAGGAAGGAGAAGGAACGCTAGCGTGGGGGAAAGTTCAGCCACTAGAACGGGGGTTGATGCGGACCCATAGTTGGCAAGTATTTTTCAGATCCTTGGCAATCTAGCTGCTTTCCAACGCGACCAGATTCAGCGCCAGACAGTTATAGATGAGAGGAGAGCCCAAAGTTCAGCAGTAGGTTGGCTGGAGAAATTTAAGAAGTTGATCCCACCAACCTATGCGGGTCCGGGAGAGCCTCACTTTGCTGAGGACTGGCTCATTGACATTGAGAGGATCTTCAGGACGATGGAGTGTCCTAAGCAGCAACGTGTGTCCCTTACCACCTTCTTGCTGAAAGGTGATGTAATAACCTAAACTTTTGTCATGGTTAATGTGTAATTTGCTAGAAATTTGGGGTTAGTTTGAATTTTTTTAGATTAGCCTCATAGTTGACTTTGACCTCTTAGGATTTGTGGTGTTGCACAATGTGGAGCTGTAGTGCAACACACCTTAGCATACCTATTTAGATTATATGTGTAGCCTAGATCTTGCTGACTCTTTAGATTAGAGGTGTGGCCTACATCTTGTTGACTCTTTAGATTAGATGTGTGGCCTAGATCTTGTTGACTCTTTAGATTAAATGTGTGACCTAGATCTTGTTGATCCTTTAGCTTAGATGGGTGGCCAAGATATTTTTGACCATTGACTTTGGATATGTGGTTGGGATTGGGAGAAATAGTAGGTAGAGTGAAATAGCTACCCCCACTCATGTCTCCAAATCCAAGGGCTGAGATTGTTGGACACACCCTCCCTAGACTCTAGGAGTATGAGCACCCTTGACTCTAGGGTATGGGCACCATAACGCATTTTCTCCTCCTTGTGTTAGGAGACTTGTTTGCACAAGTCTTTGTGGGAGAGGAGTTTTGGCTGGAGCTTAGTAGAGAAGATGGGAAGGAGATTGAGAAGAGAAGAAGGCCAAGGAAGAGGGGAGTAAGAGATTTTCGCTAGAGCTTTGGAATAGAAGAGAAGGGGGCGATTTGAGCTTGGATTTGGAGAAGGGAAGAAGATCATCTTAAGATTCAGGTAATTGTTCTAATTCCAATATGGGCTTTGAATGAAATAGGAGATCATGGTACCTTGATCTAGGTGATTAGAACTAGGCGTGTTGGGAATTGATCTAATGACTTAGAAACTAATACATCTCAATAAAGGGACAGTATTAAAACTCAAATACTAATACTAATAGAACTATGAAGTTTGCTAAAAACGTATAAATAAGTGTCCTTGCATAATTTCAAAAATCACAAAAATTCAATGGAGCAAAGAAGAAGAGGGAAAAATAGGGCAGAGGTGAATTCTCTACTCCAACCCTGCAACATCAAGGTAAGTATTCAAATTAAATTTGTTTTCTCATTTAAGTAGAGTTTCAAGTTTGTTTTTCAATCATATGAACTAAGTTTTCAAAAACCATATTAGTTTTGAAAGTAATTAGCTATTTAATTATTTACTTATGTTTTTCTAGGTATTATTATTGGCTTTGCGCAGACTTCAATATTGAGGAAGGATACTTAAGGAAGAAATTTGATTAGACTTGTAGAAACCATGATATTCTGGAAAAACAGCCCAGAATATGCAGTTTGGCGAGTACTCGGCGAGCCGAGAACAAACAGAACCGGCCCAGAAGAGCACTCGACAAATCCTCGGTGCACCGAGAATACGCCGAGCATCTTTTTATAATATTTGACTCCCTGTAAAACACACCCATGCCAAGCGTAACAGACTGATATTTAAGCCCCTAGAAAACGCACCGAGCGGATTCTCGGCAAGCCGAGAATACGCCGAACTACATCTTGAGACCCAAACCTAGAAATCTGAAATTTTAGTAGTAGATCCCTCAGCGACCACTAGGCACGCTCAAAAATACGCTGAGAGTACGCCAGAAGCACTTCAATGACCCCAAGGCAAGTCAAAATTAACTAACTTGATCCAATTTGATTATATTTTTGGGAGCATGTGTATTTTGATCTCATTAGATCAATTCTGATATTAGTTATGCTTGATTATGCATGTTTCAAGTACTCATACCCTATTTAAACTATTTTCATGCTGGTTGGAACATGATATTTTGATATGATTACTTTTATGTGTTTTTAGCATGTCCAGTATACTAGTTAGACGTATTACACATTGTACACATCAATTGCATGCTTAGTTAATGTGCACTCTATCACTTGCACTTCATATGCCTTTAGACCATGGATTTGGTCTATAGGTTCAAACCCTTTGTATATAAGTCCATACTACTAGATTTTTAAGGATATTACAAGATTATTGTGATATGGAAATCACAGATGGTGAGGAGACTTCCTTATGCATAATTATATATTTCTGGAGTTGAGAGAGTCGCTATCCCAATATACCTATTTTGAGTCTTTTCTTGCGAGACGAATGCCCGTCTTGTTGGATGGATGACCGAGTGAAATTCTGTTAGTAGATCTGTTTATGTATAACTCACAAGGAACATTTCACTTTGGTGAAGCCCTGAGATTTTTTGCCATGCTCGGAAATAAAGTGAAGAAATTGGGACCTCTAGGTCGCAAATCCTAGAAACTATGATGCGCACATGGAATAACCCCCTATTCTGTCCGTGTATTCGGGGGATGATATTATCTTGTTTAGCCAGGGGTTGATCAAATGTGAAACATACATCAAACGAATACTATACAACATATTGCATAATAAATTGTTTCCGATCACATGTGGTGATCTTGATTGTTAGGTGCACAGCATGCATTAATAATTGAATCAGCCCCATCATATTGCATATTATATGTTAATTACTCACATTACTTCAAATTTCATGTCTTATATATATATATATATATATATATACTTTCATATTCAACATATTATACTTGCATATTGGTATATATCTCGTGAATTACGCATTAATGTTTATACAAATGATCATTGAAGAGTGGCCTTGGCCCTACTTCAAATTAAAAACCATGTTCGATTCATTTATTTACTGAGGTAAGTGTAGTTGATGCTTTCTAGCACAGCATATTTCAGGGCCTATAGAGGATAGACATATGGATCATGAGGACCAAGGTGGAGAACAAGGATGTTTTGAAGAATTTAACTATAGTTAGAGCTTTATTCCATGTTTTACAAGTTCTTATAGTAGGGTTTATTCAATGTAAATTCAGTACTTAGTTAAATAGGTTAGTTAATAAGGATTTGATTTAAAGCATGAGACTAGTTTTATTTTACTTTCTGTTGTTTTCTATTTGAACGAATGTTATGTGATGGATATTATTTTTATAACACTATTTTTCTATACTTAATCTTATGTAATATCCTTCTCAATTAAATGATTTTGGCAACATATCGTTTACCCACTCCCATCAGGATATGGGGTGAGAGTTGCAAACTAGAATTGGGGATTCAAATGAAATCTCTAGATTTTGTCCGTGACAAAAGTGGTATCAGGGAATAAATTTTATGTGTTAAATCAGATTCCATAAGTTTTTGATGTGTTGATATTTTAAAAGTTTTCTGTTTGCCGATATATAAAAGTTTTCTGTGTGCTGATTGTTATTACAAACATTGGCTGCTAACTTAAGTGTGGGAAGATTTCTTTCTTCTTAAACAGATTGCTATTCATTCTACTTATCGCAGAAGGAACACGTTCTACGCAACAAGGTGATACTGATGTTCAAGATATTATGGAGTAATCATGGAAGATCCGAAGCAACAAGGGAACTAAAAGCGTATATTAAAGGTAAGTATCTTTAACTTCTGTAAATCGAGCTAATCAAATTTCGAGGAAGAAATTGTCTTAAGGAGGATCGAGTGTAATAACCCAACGAAAATATAGGACTAAATTATAATTAACATAAGTATAGGAGTTAGTGTATATTTAATTATAAAATATAGGGGTTAATTTAAAATTTTAGTAATTTAGTTGCAGATTTGACTATAACTGTTTGTGATTGGTGGGCTACACTATAGGAAACTAAAGTGCTTCACACACAATCATAACTCTTTAAGTTATAATGGGTGGCTAGGATCTTGTAGGAACTTTTAATCTAAATTAATGGATTAGATTTAATCGGGACTAATAATAGTTATAACTTAACTAGGATTCCATATCAATAGATAATTAAAAACTAGTTCAACTACAACTTGGAATCTAAATCTAATCTAACGGTTTAGATTTCCTAGGAGCTATTCATCTAGAAGCCTTGAATTTAAAAATTCAAATATAGGAACATAACTGAACTAGGAGAGCTGGGAATTGATCTAATGACTTAGAAACTAATACATCTTAATAAAGGGACAGGATTGAAACTCAAATACTAATACTAATAGAACTATGAAGTTTGCTGAAAACATATAAATAAGTGTCCTTGCGTAATTTCGAAAATCACAATAATTCCTTGGAGCAAAGAAGAAGAGGAATAAGAAAAGCAGAGGTGAATTCTCTACTCCAACCCTGCAACATCAAGGTAAGTATTCGGATTAGACTTGTTTTATGATTTAAGTAGAGTTTCAAATTTGTTTTTCAATCGTATGAAGTAAGATTTCAAAAACCATTGTAGTTTTCAAAGTAATTAGCTATCGAATTATTTACTTATGTTTTCCTAAGTATTATTATTGAGTTTTGTGCAGAATTCAATATTAAGGAAGGTTACTTAAGGAAGAAATTTGAATAGACTTGTAGAAACTATGATATTCTGGAAAAACTGCCCAGAATACGCAGTTCGGCGAATACTCGAGAGGTCGAGAATATGCTGAACCAGCCCAAAAGAGCACTCGGCGAATCCTCGGTGCATCGAGAATAATCCAAGCGTCTTTTTATGATATTTGACTCCCAGCAAAACACATCGAGACTTTCCTCGACGCGCTGTGAGCACACCCAGTATAACAGACTCATATTTAAGCCCTTGGAAAACACACCGAACGGATTCTCGTCGAGCCGAGAATACGCCAAACCACATCTTGAGACCCAAATTCAGAAATCTAGAATTTTAGCAGTGGATCCCTCGGAGCGCCGAAAAACACGCCGAGGGCATGCCGAAAGCACTTCAACGACCCCAAGGCACGCCGAAATTAGCCAACTTGATCCAATTGGATTTTATTTTTGTGAGCATGTGTATTTTGATCTCTTTAGACCAATTCTGATATTAGTTATGCTTGATTGTGCATGTTTCAAATACTCATAACCTATTTAGACTATTTTTCATACTGGTTGGAACATTATATTTTGATATGATTACTTTTTTGTGTTTTTAACATGTCGAGCATGCTTGGTAGCCTTACTACACATTGTCCACATCAATTGCATGCTTAGTTAATGTCCACTCTATCACTTGCACTTCATATGCCTTAGGACCATGGATTTGGTCTATAGGCTCAAACCCTTTGTATGTAAGTCCTCACTACTGGATTTTTAAGGATATTACGAGATTACTGTGATCTGGAAATCATAGTAGGTGAGGAGACTTGCTTATGCACAGTTATATATTTCTGGAGTTGAGGGAGTCGCTATCCCAATATACCTATTTTGATTTTTATCTTGCGAGACGAATGCACATCTTATTGAATGGATGACCGTGTGAAATTCTGTTAGTAGATTTGTTTATGTACGACTCACAAGGAATATTTCACATTGGTGAAGCCCTGGGATTTTGCCCCATGATCGGAAATAAAGTGACGAAATTGGGATCTCAAGGTTGCAAATCCTAAAAACTATGATGCGCACATGGAATAACTCCCAATTCTGGCTGTGTATTCGGGAGATGATATTATCTTGTGTAGCCAGAGGTTTGATCAGGTATGAAACATAAATCAAACGAATGCTATATAGAATATTGCATAATAGACTGTTTCCAATCACATGTGGTGTTCTTATTTGTTAGGTGCTGTAGTGACCCGGACCCGACTAGAATAGTTAAAGATTTAGATCCTAAGTAATCTATTAATTATACAGTGGGAATTTAATGAAAGACTCAATGTAGGATTGGACAAACTAATAATTATGTAAAACTAAGGGATAATTGTCTAATTAATTGAAAATTAATTAAAGGGCTGGACTTTTAATCTATATGGACTAAATCCTTGAAATAAACGAATTGGGCCAAAACCCAATTAAAAGCCCATTGTGACTTAAAATGGTATTTATAAATTAATGAAGGGTTAATTAAGTGAATAAACAACTGAATTTAAATCCTACGATTGATTCTTGAATGTTTGAAAATTGAATTAAACTAATTTGAATTCAAACTAATTAAAGAACATAGAGTTCAAGTTGGCTTAGGAACCTAGAAGCTTGGAGAAGGAGAGAGAAGGGATTCTCTAGCCATGGACGTCCGAACCAAAGAAGAAGAAGTGCTGGTTTAGTTGTAGGAAATCTAGAAAATGAGGAGACCTAGAGGGAAGAAAGAAAAGGTAGAAATAGAAGAGAGGAAGAGAAAAGCTTTCTGTAGGAAGAAAGAAGCTAGAGAGGCTTGAAGGAAGAGAGAAGAAGAAAGAGAGGAAGAAGAAGAGAGAGAGTTTTACATTAGTGTGAGGAAGGAATCTAGGAAGAAACAAAAGAAGAAGGAGGAAAGCGAGGATGAAGAAGATGTTGGATACGATGGTCACGAAGAAAGTGAAGACGATGACGATTGGCTGGGAGAAGAAGACAAAGGGAAGAGGACTGTGACCAAACAGCATTTGGAAAGACAAGAATAGATCGATGAAGGTCGATATTAGGCTGATATAGAAGAATCGGTAAACGAGGTGGGGATTCTTGCATTTCTACGGTAACTGATTTTATGGATGATCTCAATGCTAAAGATAAATAGGGAATGCATGATCTGGTATGTTAAGCATGATTAGATCTAAGATCTAGAGAAAAAAGTAAGAATGATGCTATGTTGTTTTATTGACATGTTCCACTTATGATGCTATGTTTACTATGTTATTATGTGTTTTTATGAATCATATTCATGTTCTTAGATTTGTGATTGATTTTCTGTTATTATTTGTTTAGATCCATGGAATAAACTAGGTTTTATGTGTTTGTTGTTTGGATCTTACAAGCAGGTTTTAGAGACTTATTTATGATTGCTGAAACCTTAGAAAACATTAGGTTTGAGTAGAGGCACAAAGCCCTAGGTGAACACCCAGAAAAATGGGTAAAATTGTCATTTAGTAGTAGTCTAGGCAGCTACCGAGCAGCTTCCGAAAACAGTAAAAACAGTGTGTTCTCTGGACATGCTATCGAGCTTCTCGGTAGGAGTCTCGGCAGCTACCGAGGACCAATGAGCTTCAAATTTTGTGAGGAGGATCCCCATAGAGTTGTGCACATGCCTATACGGATGGTTTGTGTTCAAAAATTCTAGAATTGTCAAATCATGAAAAGCATAGAAGAAGGTCAAGAATTCAGGATTCTTGGACTGATTCAAATGGAATATGAGATGTTATTGACTCATAGGTTTTGGATATGCTCATAGAACCTCAAGATAGGATAAGTATGATTACAGATGATCATATAGGATCTGTTTGGTTGAATGGTCTAATAGCATTTAAGGTGGACATGTGCTTGACTTGGGTTGACTTCTATATGACTTGTGTTTACCTTGATGATTGACTTGTATGTTTGGTAAGGGTACCTTGAGTATCCATGATTGTGATTGTGTTTGTGTCTCATGACTTGAATTTCTGATTTGGATGGGTGCTGCGCACCAAATCCGAGATATGGGATCTCGAGGATTCCAAGGAACAGACCTTCGGACCCACCGCGTGGATACGGATAAACAGCCACAATATTAACCCTTCCCTGGTTGAATAAGAGTCTCAATAGAAGTAAACACCAACAGAAGTCTATCAATTTTAAAACTATAGCCCAATCAAGCATGTTGAGCTATCAACCCACAATCAAAATAAGGTAAAGTAAACCAAGTAATCTCTATTCCAAGTTCACTGCCCATACAGGGTCAAACCAATGTAATCAAAAACCATGAGTACACCATCATGAAAATCAAGTACTGAAAACCAAAGGGATCTCGTCTCCAGACATGCACGTCAAACAAGCAGATGACCTATAGAGATAAGGATCAGCCGAAGCCTAGTAAAGAAATCCAACGAGACTACAATACCAACTTTTATGCATGTAAATCAATACTGTTTATTTCATGCATTTCACCCAACATATACTACAACAATCATATGTATATTAATATGTTTTCATACTATATCTCGTATACTTACATGAATATTACAATCATCAGGTAAAATCAATATTCACATGGAAAAAATGCAACAAGCCGTAACCAGTCAATAATTCACAATTCCCATAGTCCCACTATGTTAAGACCAATCACACAATCCCATCATGTTCAAGCACACCCTACATGGTCCCACCATGTTCTAAACCAAGACAAACATACATTTGTACACATAGTCCCACCGTGTGATACAACATCAAAGTCACTGTAGTCACATAGTCTAACTATGTTCCAAAACAAGACCCTACATGGTCCCACCACACTAGAGCCAATCAATCACATAAGCAAACATCACATGGCCTCACCATGGTTCGACCAACAAACACATTACAAATACCACATGGTCCCACCATGCTACAACCAACAAACATATAACAAATACCACATGGTCCCACCATGCTACGACCAACAAACAACTTCAAGGTCCAATCTTTCTACAACCAACAAACAATCACTAGGTCCCACCTTGTTACAACCAACAAACAATCACAAGGTCCCACTTGCTACAACCAACAAACAAGCACAAGGTCACACCGTGCTACAACCAATCAAATAATCACAAGGTCCCACCTTCCTACTACCAATCAAACAATCATAATCAATCTGGTCATACAGCATCATAGTCACTCATTCCCAAATGCAATGCAATGCAAAGTATAATGCAAGCATGTAATGAAATGATGTGCGATGTAATGCAATGCAATGCAAGCTGTCACCGGGCCTAACCCAGTCACATGTTCATTCAATCATACGACCATACAACCATCCTTTTAGGGACTTGCACCCATGATATAAACACCAATCTTATTCCTTTAGAGACTTTCACTCACGGTGGAATACACCCTTAGATCACATTCTTTTAGGGACTTGCACCCATGATATAAACACCAGTCTTATTCCTTTAGAGACTTTCACTCACAGTGGAATACACCCTTAGATCACATTCCATTTAGGAACCAAGTATGCAAACATGTGCACAACTCAACGGGGAACCTCCCCATAAAATTTGAGGTCAAATGGGCCTCGGTAGCTACTCAGTAGCTACCGAGACTCCTACCGAGAAGCTCAGTAGCAGGTCCAAAGAGTACAATGTTTTTGCTGTTCTCGGTAGCTGCCGAGACTGCTACTGAACGTGGAATTCAAGCCAATTTTTGGGTTTCTTCTAGGGCTTCGTGCCTCTTCTCAAACCTAGTTTTTTCTAAAATGTTAATCATCACAAATAAGTCTCTAAAGCCTTCTCATAAGTTCCAAACAACAAACACATAAAACTAGTTTATTTCCATAGATCTAAACGGGTAATTAACAAATAATCAGCCATAGATCTAAGAATACGAATATGATTCTTAAAAACATAAAATAACATATTAAACACACCATCACTAGTAGATCATGTGAATCAAACATCATAGTATTTATTCCTACTATTTTATCTAGATTTTAGATCTAATATGCTGAACATACATGATCATACAACCCTTCCTATATCTATAGCATTGAAAACATTCATAAAGGAAGTTACCGTCGAAAGGCAGAAATCCCTACCTCGTTTACGTATTATTTCTTTTCTGTCTTTCTAACTTTTTTAGACTTCTTTGTTCTACGGTATTGTAATATCTTCTTCATCTCTCTTTCTTCATTTCTATTCCTTTTAGCCTCTCTAGCTTCTTTCTTCCTACAGAAAGCTCTTCTCTTCCTCTCATCTATTTCTTCCTTCTCTTTCTTCCCTCTAGGTCTCCTCATTGTCTAGATTTTCTGTAATGACCTAAACTCACTAAAGAATTTTTCCTCTTTATTTAATTAGATTATTTAGATACATGAACTATATAGTTGTTTAATCAATTTAACCTAAGGAGGAGGGTAATAAAATTTTAAATTATTCATTGGAGTCCTTGTGCTATATAATTAAACCATGGGGTTAAGTGTGTAAAAGGAAATTAGTAGACCTTATTTAAATGCACGGTTGTGCGTTGAAGGGGTCAACTCTATCGTGTCTATTAGTGGGACTGTAGTGGGAGAGATTACAAGGAGTGAACCCCTATATCTCTAACTCCCACCTCACTGTAGAACGCAAGAGACTTGTGTTTTGAAACTAAGAGAAAAACTAAGAAGAAAAATAAAGAAAGTGAGTAAGAGAGAGAAAGCCTAAACTTAGATGTTCTTGCAGAAGGAAAGAGAAGAAGAGACTAAGGAAGAGGAGGAAAGGAATACACGTTACTTGGTAGTTCCCTATCAATTTGTATGTACCAAGGTAAGTTACTTATCTTGTCGATTTCATATATGCCATGATTAGCATTGAAGTTCTGAGAATTAATGTATGAATGCCAGGTGAGTTTGGATTTCAATGCCTGTATATAACTGTTGTTTTTCCAGTAAATAATGTATTGGTTCTCATTCTAAGAGATTATAAATGATAAGGATGATTTTAGACTCAAAGTACCATGGAAAACAACCCATAAAGATCTACGGACGGACTGGGCTGTGTTCGTCGGTAGGTTGGTCGGTACACCGACAGGCTTATTGTCGTATCGAGTGAAAGCTAAATGAAGTTGATCGTTAGGCGTTGGCACACCGAAGACGCCATCGATGGAGTTCTCGGTGACCCTCGGTAGGCATCGGTACATCGACGACGCCACCGACAGGGGGCACCTGTGACACTTCGATAAGGGTCGGTACACCGATCCCCTACCGATGTTGATATTCAAATTGGAACTGTGTGAGTTGATCGGTGGGCTTCAGTACACCAACCAAGCCACCGACAGGAGACTACTGTGCCATCTCGGTAGGCGTCAGTATACCGACAGGCCTACCGATGGATGATTATATGAGTTTTTCGGTACCCATCGGTACACCGATGAGAGTATCGACGAATTGGAAATTTGGACATTATTAGGGTTTGGATGATTAGTTTAGTCCGAGATTTCACGAGGTGCATGTAGGGATCAAGGAAGGTCTTGGACAGGTGTTCCATTAACGTGGTAACCCTTGATTCCCTTCACTTAAGCTGACTTACTGAACACACACCTATTAGTGGTCTGTAGCTTAGATTATTAATGATGGGCTCTAACGGATTATCAAAGTGTATGGGTGCTTAGGAATTTTTCGAGAGGTCTTATCATTTATAAACTCTAAATGTTGGTTGTATAGATCTGAGACTATGATGGAATGTTAGGACGTGAATGATGGAATCCAATGGATTATCTGTGTGTATGGGCGCGTGCATAGTTTCCAAGGGAGACTATTATTTGGGTCTTACAAGTTAATAATGCATTCATACTGTGTTAATGTAGAGTGTTAAGTGTGCTCGGAAGGTGGAAAAGACATGGTTGACTAGCCCTGTAGATTGCAAGTCCTATAGAATAAGTTATGGGGTCACAAATGATTCCATATGGTCAGCTGGACCTTAAGTATTGTACACTCATGAAATCAGTACATGGTGGCCTTCGTACTATGGGTTAGCATCCGGAACGGAGAGGGGGCTACCGGTTGTTCCTGGAACTTCGGTTCCGAAATTGTGTGTGACATGGAAGCTGCAATAAGGGACACTTAGCATAAAATAGTAATACTAAACATTTCATTGACATATCATTGTATTTATTGGTTGAGCATTCTTAGAGCATCTGTTCGACTAGACATTTCATTGACAGTTCTGTCTAAATTCCTCCTCTAGCGCAGTCATCCTGGCCTCTAAGGTGACTGGAGGCAGTGCAGACGATGAAGACTCTCTGGGATGAAACTCGGAAGGAATATTCAGTGGCTCCGCTCGGGCCGCTGCTGGTGCTCTAGGTAGGTCCACTCTGGCATGAACTGGAAGGCCCGTCCTCTGGAGGTTCGTCTCTTTGAGTGGAGGGTTGGTCTCTCCAACATGTTGGGACGGTATCGGCATACCCCAATGCTCAACTATTACGCACATCAGGTGTGCGAATGGCAAAGCTCCCCCTCTCTTCTGGGTCCTCACAAATTTGGTGCATGATTGAGGCCATGTAACGAGTAAGTTCCGTGACGTTCCCCGATCGAGGGTAAACGTTCGAGACGAACAGCTTGGGAAGAATACGTTAAGTTGGCAGAAGTTTGGACGCACTCAGGGAGTTGTCGTCATTCCACCTCACTCCCCCGCCACAGATAAGTCGAGTCATCACTATCTTCTCTTCCTCTGTAGGGTCGGGAACTATGGAATGGTGGATGTTCAGGGGCACCCTCATCATCCTCGAAACCAAAGACAAGTTGAGGAATCTTTTGTTGCTGTACAGGTCGAAGGTGATGGTCAATGTATCGAAGTCCGTGCATGTAAAGACTAGAAAAATACAGGAAAAAAACTTTAATATAAAGGGTAAAAAGGTAAATTAACCTACCACATCTAGAAACTAACCTAGGGTTATAATATAAACTATAATAAGAGAATTAAAAATCATAAACACAAACCTTACAGCTTAACCAGAAATAGATTAACAAGTTAACCTGTAACAGCCAAACAAGACCTAACACTAATATTTAATTAAGCTGGACTTAAGTAAGGCCCATTAAGACTAAAGTGTAAACTAAGGCCTAATTAGAGTAATTAATACCTAAATTTTGTGATAAGCCCATAAGGTAATTTAAAGACTAAGTTAAAGAAAAATAAGACCTTAGACTTACAGATAAATACTAACTACCTATCCTAATACAAGTATAACACCCAAAACAAGTAAAATAAGACTAATTAAACAAGGTAAACACTAGAAAGACATCCAGATTCGTGGGAGTACCTAGGAATTACAAGGAGAAGATTAAAGAACCAGAAAACTACAAGGAATCTAGCAGACCATCAATGGCTTCAGCACATCCAAAGTGAGTTTTCCTTCATTCTTGCGTATTTACTTTCCATATAATGTCATATCTTGAGGGAATTCCTTTCCTTCATTCGTGTATATCCATCCCCCATGGTCACATGAATAAAACAAAGCAATATTACATGACCTTAATCACCTATGTGTTTTCTATTAATATTAGACTATTAAAATCAATCAAGAACTAAGATCTGAAGAGTATTGTGAACACCTGAGATATTTTAATGAATGGAATTAGCAAATAATGGTGCATGAAGCCCTAGGGTGTATAGTTGAATTACCCCGACAAACTACAACCCCTAAAAACCTTCCTTGTGCATCGGCATGCCGGTTAGCCTGCCGGCTGCAAAGGACCTCATCCTGGCTAAGGCAGGCCACTGCCTGGCCTGTTGGATGCTATCCGGGGTGCCAATGTAGCCTGTCGGTTCCCCAGACCAAACCAAACCAAATAGCCTAGCCCAACAGGCATGCTGGCAACCTGCCGGAAGCCTACCGGTTGAGCTAGACCAACAAACCTCTTTTGGACAGACCAACCGGCGTGCCGAAACCTCGTCGGCAGCCTGCCGGTGGGTCTTGTCCTCTCATAATGAATATTTAAATAATTATAATTAATACCTAAGTGATAAGTATCTAATAGTTGTATTTTTATTCCTCTTACTTATGCGTTTTAGTCTATTTAGCTGTGCTTAATTGTATGGATTAATGCATTTTCTGTGTTTTGCAGGTTTGGTGGTGT
>JAUPMG010032156.1:0-14625 GCA_031762675.1 Pachysandra terminalis | reverse complement strand
TCTATATATATATATATATATATATATATATATATATATATATATATATATATATGTATGTATGTATATGTATGTATAATTCAATACAAAACTTCCGTCTGAGTAGAGTAAAGATGGATTTACAGTTTGGACAAGTTTATAAACCCTTTTCTTTTCTGCAAGAAAAAAAAAAAATATTCTGACTTATAAGTCCCGTTCTGTAATGAATCTTGTATGCCTCAAGATTTCAGTTGCAATGCAATTTAATTTTCCATATAGAGTTACAAGTATCTTGATTCTTGCGGGAAGATCGTAAACCTGGATATCGAAAAAGAAAGGAAAGAAAGCAAAGAAAGAGACAGAAAACGAGTCTTACAGGTATAGTTGTGTCGTTGGGTAACAAAAGCGGTGAAGAAGAACCATTGAAGGTGAAAAAACCCGAAAGAGCTTCATTATCATCGTCATCATCTTGACGAACTAGAGTTCTGTCCTTTTTCTCCTCTCCGTTTTCAGAAAAAGGTAAAGAGACGAAAGATAACCAAGATGATGAACTGTTACTTCTATTCAGAGTACCAATAGTCACACTAAGCACAATCAGAGGTACTGCAACCAACAGAAACCGAGTAGAAAATAACCAAGAAGATGAAAACTTGCAAGAACCACTCATTCTCTCTCCCTCTAGAAGAAAAGAACCAAGAAGATGAAAACTTGCAACAACCTCTCTCTCTCTCTCTCTCTCTGTCTCTCTCTCTCTCTCTCTCTTGTAGGCATAGTTGTATACTCCAACGCGCCATTAACGGTTCGGAATTGGTAGATCGGATCTGAGGAAAATAGGGAAATAAACTGAAGGGGCAACAAAGCTTGGAGTTGGTGCCGAGAGAGGACCTGGTGGTGCCGGAGCCGTGAAGAAGGGTGGCTTTGTTTCCTTATTGAGATACATTTCTCACGACTACCACTTAGACCCCCTCACATTTCTCACAACTGCACACACCTCTTATATTTTCTGATATCCTATTTAGATCCTAAGGTTTTATACTATATTGCATAAACCACCCTTCCATTAACTTTTTGTCTTGTCACTAAGGAAAAGTGCTGATGTCGTTCAGTTTTTATTTTCTGTTTTAATTTATAGACTATATTACCTTGGAATCTTATGTCCTTAAAAATAAAAAATCTTCAATGCTCTTCAATACGATTTTAATCATAATTTTATTAGTATTATTGAAAAAATAATTCTCAATGTAAAAATGATCAAAAGACAATTTTGTGGTATAAAAAATAGTTTTCTAACCCACAAGGGTTAGCTCAACTAACAAGCTCTCCAACTCAAGTACCGGAGGTCCCAAGTTCAAGTTTCTGGGATTACTTGATATATGGTCTCTTGTGGGTGAGGTCATGTATAGGTTTATCCCGTCCCTACTAAAGGCAACAGATCATGTATGGGTGAATGCGGAGGGGGCAACACCCTATAAGCCACCCATACATTAAAAAAAAAATGGCTTAGTTGTGTGGGTAAATGCGAACAACACCCTATAAGCCACCCACACATTTAAAGAAAAAAAAAGAAAAAAAAAAGATTTTATACTTATACACATGAAGTTAAATGAGGTGGGCCTATATGGTACCCTGCAATTATCAGCACAACTAAGCCACCCGCACATGGTTTGGTCTCCCCTGTTAAGTGGGATCCGGGATTCCAATGCACCCAAAAAGTAATAGTATTATTTTATTTAATATAATTTTTAAGATAATGTTGAAAAGGTAAATTAACGTATTTTGATGACGTTGTTCACCTGAGACTATTAGAGAGAGGATCTTCTGCGAACCAAGGCAAAATTTTAATTTTGTCTTGCGTGGGATCTACCGACAAAATTGAAATTTTACCTTGGTTCCCAAGTGATTCGCAGGCTTGTTCACAAAAGATCCGTTCCAGACTATTAAGAGGGAGTGCAAGTGAAATATCAAAAAATACAGTTTGCAGTTATTAGAAATGCGAGGGTGTAAGTGGAATTAAACTTTTTTTTTTATACGATACGATATGATTTATTTATTTATTTTTGATAAGAAAGATATGATTTTGATCAATGGGAAAGGTTTAGTTTTTCATTGCAGATTAAATGCATCAAAGAGAGAAGCTTTAATGGAGTTTTTCGTTTCAATAATAAGTCAGAACAAACCATTAGTGAAGGTATCGGGTTTGCCATTCTTTAATTTTATTTGATTACTCAACTAATATCTACTTTACATTCAGTGATTATTAAACGTAATTCAAATTAAATTCAGCAGGACAAAAATGAAAAAAGAAAAGTAGAGATCTTCAATCATGGATTCGGATGTTTAACCTTCTAAGCCAGACTGAGTGGACGATCATGTGGAAGACATCGAATCTCACAGGAGGATCATTCACCAGGAAATGCCTCTGCACTTGCTTCACTCCCTTTAGCAATGTCAAGTACTGATCTTGAGATATTTCCATTAAAATCCTCTTGAGGTTAGGGATATCGCTCACCGGAACTTCAACGGAGAAGGAGCTCCAGTTCAGAACATCGCTGAACGGCGGAACGTAATGATCGGATATCAATACCGGAACACACTCTGCATAAATTGCTTCAATGATTCTTGGACTGGCAACTTCGTAACCACTTGGGCAGAGACAGTACTTGGTCTTTTTCATGATTTCATGATAAGATAACTCTTTTGGAAGTCTTTCGTAGACCAGAACATCTTTGTCTTTGTCTTTCCATTGTTTCAGAAGTAAGAACCTTATATGTCCATGCAATCCTCCGGCGAAAAACGCAAGAATTGAACGGCTAGACGGCGGTAATCCCCCGACAAAACCCGTAATTTCGCCGGTCTTAAGGTTGATTTCTGGAAGAGATACGTCTATTGAAGGATTAAACCCTTCTGAGCTATTTGCATTGCATAACACTCGAATCGAACTGTTGTATAGATTTGGTACACTAAATGATGCCATTGGCCCCTGCATTAACGGATCAAACGTTGAGTACTAATTTCTTGTTGTTAAGAAAGGAAGATAAACAAAACTAAAGAAAACAGATCAAACACACACAAGGAATAACTTTTTCAAACACGCACAAGATCACGTACAAATAGAGACGCGTATTTTCTGTGAATTTGGAATGTGTGAACCTTGTGTCAAACCTCACACAAGGTGACATTTTTAAAATCCTAAGAGACCTATGAACTTAAAGCTGGCTTCTACCTTAACAGGTGACGACCACCCTTTTTAGTGGTTTTGCCTGGGACAGGTGTCAACCTCATGTGAGGTTCACATAACCTAGATTCATAGAAGATTCTCGTCCGACAAATAGTGCCATCGTCCACGGATACAACTAGATACACTTATGATTCTACTATTCTCCAAAGCTCATAACAAAGTGTTTTAAAGAGCAGCCACGAAAAATATGATAAATACCGAACAGTAAGGGCCAAGTATAATTAAAAAGTGAAATTACTATTATACCCTTTGACCGGAAGAAAATTTGAGGGCGATGATCCAACTCGATCGACAGAGTCGATGGTTGGATCATTAGTACTTCCCGAATGCTTCATCAGTCTCCACATAAGAAGATTTATCAGATTAAGAAAGCTTCTAATTCGATGTTAAAACTAGGTTGTGATTATATATTACATACCCAGTCATGGCAAGAAAGCATGAAGTGATCGGCTCCAACACTTCTGTTCCAGTAGTGATATTTTGCTGCGATGACACGCATGTAATCTTTAACTGTGTTTTTAATGGCTTGGCTATCATGAGTGTCCGGCACGTAAAGGTACTGAACCATCTTTACAACACTGAAGGGAAGGAAATAAACATGAGCTTTGTCTGGATCTAGGGTTCGAAACCTGTTCTTCATCATCTCCATCTCGTGAATGAACCTTCCCTCGATTGAATATATGCTTTTGCAAGGTCCATGATGAAACAATGGTGGATCGCCTTCGTTGTAGACAAAGATCTTGAACAGCTTCTCCATCTCCAAGTAGCTCCTATAATTTTTTTAAAAACGATTAGTAAGAGATTGTTTAAATCAATACAAATTGATTTTGTATTTACAGATTTTGTTCGTTGATTCTCAATAATAAAATTTGTATCAAAACAACAAAGACGATGAGTAGTAATTTATGCGAATTTAGTACCGATGGAATGCGTAGGCGTTCCGATAAATGTTGGCTTGTGGAATATAGTCGGGATCTTCATGAGTCGAATTAGGGTTTTGGTTCAGTGCAGCTTCCCTTATGGAAGCTCGAGCGCTTGCAAGACCAGCTTCGATTCTTTCTAATTTGCTATGTTCTTTCGTCTCTTTTGACGACGATCTGAATCCAGTTTGCTTATTTTGCTCCTTCAAAATAAAATGAGAACATAGATTCAGTAATTTTAAAGCAAGATGCAGTAGCTAGAATCAAAAGTTTGAAAATCTAAGGAGCAGAAGAAACTTAGTCTTACTAGAAAGTGCAATTGACTTGTTTGATTCGCGAGGAGCAGCGGAGACGAAGAATGATTTGAAGAGGAAGTAGCAGTAGTAGTAGCAGTAGAAAACCAGAAACTAGTCCTTGAGGACAAGGAAGAAGAAGAGAAATTTGCAGAACCTAAAACACAAACAATCACAAATACTACAAGAAGAAGAGCTCCAACAATGGAGATCAAAGAAGAAGAAAAGAGAGAGCTAGTATATGGCTTGTTGCAGTTCCTCATGGCCCTCTCTCTCTCTCTCTCTCTCTCTCTCTCTCTCTCTCTCTGTCTGGATTTAGAAATCAATTAAGCTTTATTTGTTAAGGAGATCGATCGTTTGGCTTCGAGATTCTAAAATCTCAAACTTTCATGCAAATAACTAACAAAATTCTTCAATTAGTCATTACAATATTCCAATGTACGTGCAATTTTGGCCGGCATAGTTGCTAAAAAAAAATTGAGATCTATTTCTAGCACGTGTGATTGCACTGAAGGAATAGTTGCTAAAAGAATTACAAAGAAGGTTTCAAAAACCCTAGCCATGTTATATGTTTGGGAAAACTAACAGGTTAACTTTAGAAATATTTGATTTCCAAGAAAAAAGAAAAGAAAAAGGAACCTAGAAATATTAGAACTTAAAAATATACTTCTATATTTAGAAGATTATTTTCCTCTTAGAACTCACTTGTAAATTTTCTTTCTTCTTTTTCTTTTTATTTTAGGGCAAATTCTACAAACCTCCCTTAACAGGTCTGGTATAATACCCATACACCTCCCCTATCTTTCTCAAAAGGACAAATATATCTCTCTATTATCTCCATTCGAACACGAACCTCCCCTCCACTAACGGTACTAACGATGCTTAACGTAAATCATCACTTTTAACATGTTTTAGACTATTTTGCCTTTGTATTTAAACCTACTACATCACCACCACCCCCACCAATGGTGTTGGTGACGGTGGTTGTGGTGGTGGGGTAGGTTTAAATACAAGGATAAAATAGACTAAAAGATATAAAAATTGATGATTCTTGTTAAGTTTCGTTAATGCCGTTAGTATAAAGGAGGTCTATATTTGAATGGAGATAGTAAATGGATTATCCTTTTGAGAAAGATAGGAGAGGTATATGAGTATTATATCAAACCTCAAAGGAGATTTATGAAATTTACCCTTTTTATTTTATCTTGTGATTTTTTTTTTCTTTTTCTTCTTTATTTTCATTTCGGCTATTAATTATAGAAGGTTTAGAAAAGAAGAGAAAAACGAAAAGCCTATAAATTTGAATCTTAGATCCAAACGGTATTATCTTTGGGATTGGAAACGTTCTTTTACGTCACGCACAAGAAAGTAGTGCTTTATTTAAAAAAAAAAGAATAGAAAAAATTCTACGTAATCGTCTCTTTATGTGCATTCAACGCCTCATCGATCTCTCTAGATTTCAGCTTATTGTCAGTTACGTCTGATATTATGGAAGAGTATTTGTTGCAGAAAGATCTTTGGAAGTATTAAAGGAATTCAAATATATTTGAGAATTAGACGGCATATGAACTTATGATTTCAAATTCATATCTATTGAAATTATGTTGTTTGGTTGACACGTTATTCGCAATCTAATTTATCTACTTTGTATAGTTAGTGTCTATTTTTTTTTTTTTGCTTTACTAATTTTTATTTAACTCAAGTGATGGATCTCTTACAAATATAGGGATGGCAACAAGGTTTAATGTACTGGGACAGGTCCTGACGATGGTTATGGTCCCGACTAATATTACCATCAGGTCTGGATCAGTATAAAAAAAAAAACACACATTTTCAAATTAAAAAAATGGATCATAATGGCAAGATTGAGCGTCGGACTGGCAGGATTGGACACCGGATCGACGAGACCAGTCGTCGGATCGGCAGGATCGATCGCCAGATATCGGCGAGACCGGTTGTCGGACTGATAGGATCGGTCGCTAGACCAGGGGACGGGTTGTCGGACCGACGGGACCTGTCGCCGGACCGGCGGAACCGGTCACCGAATCGGAGGTACATGTTTTTTTCCCACGTGAATTTTAATTCCCATGAAAATTGGTCATTCAAACGCAGGAATTGAAATTCACGCCTGCCAATTCCAATTCCCATCCCTTACTTCCTGCGATCCAAATGGACCCTTAGCAGTCACTGGTTCAAAGGTTCAAGCCAATCTCAGTCTTGTAGGTGAAGAACCAGATCTAACTCCTAAACCATAAATTTTTTTGATTACAATGGATTTCAGTTCATCTTAATCAGCTTAGTTCATCTTAGGCTTGGCAGGCAAGCTAGTGGGTGATTTCGATCTAAAACCTTTCCATGGAAACAGGTAGGGATGTAAATGCGGGCCAGCCCGACACAATTTTTTTTGCACCGGCCGTGTTTCATACTTTCATCCCGGATACAGCACGACTAGATTAATTCATCGAGGCATGCCAATACTGCGCCTACTTTTTTGGCCCCAACCCCGGTACAACTGAGGCTGTGTTTTGCCGGGCTTGTGCTTATGAATAAGCACTCATTAAATAAATTGCTCAATAAGAGCACTTATTCACAGTGACAGTGAATTGTTTATTTGAAAAAAATAGTGTTTAATAAATATATTTATTTAAGTGTTTATGAAAGTTTAAAACTAACATAAGTATTATAAAAATATTATTAAAGTTTAAAAATAACATTTATTTAAATGCTTATAAAAGTTTAGGGGTAAAATAGGTATTAAAAATATTACTAAAGTTGTGAAATAAACACTTACCTTCTTAAGCACTTACCCATACGTGTTACCAAAAGCATATTTAATTTTAAAAAGTGCTTATATAAGCTTTAAGCTGCAATAAGTACTAATAGAGACCGGCCAAAATGAAACATAGCCTTAGGTTCGGGTTTCATATTTTGCTTATAAATTGGTTAAAAACTGAATCGTGCGTGTTCCTTGCCGTGCTTGGGTCGTAGCGTGGGGCCATGACTCTAAGCAGCACGAATCGTGCCGTACCGTGACTGGGCAAGACTCAAATCATGTCGGGCCGGGCCGGTACGCGCGGCCCAACACGTTTGTGCATTCCTAGGAGGAGGAGTGCAGGACATCATAATTCAGATTTCGGATTAAAGATAGAAGACACCGCCAAAAAAATTTACAAAGGGCGGGAGAAGGAGGACGTGGTGATTTAACCAAAAGACGAAGAGATCTGCATAGTTAGGGTTTAAGAAAACCTAAACACTTCTCTCAAGAATCCTTCAGATCACTATTTCATGTTTGCTTGCTCGATCACTATTGCCAAGACTTTGTAAGTAGCTTTCCCTTCTCTCTTACTTCTTGATAAACGATCCAAATGCTTTTCTTGTTTAAACATTTTCTAAAGCATTTCTCCTCCTCATCTGTAGAAATTCTGGAGTGTTAGCAATACCAAGATCCTCAAATTTCGCTTTCAATTTCCGCTGCAAGAGTTTTGCGAGACAGATTAAAATGGAGAATGTTCAGAATGATAATCCGAGTTCGAGAGGTGCCTTGATTGTTCTTGAAGGATTGGATCGTAGCGGGAAGACTTCACAATCTAGTAGACTACTTTCTTACTTAGAGGGATTAGGGCTTTCAGTTGAATCATGGCGGTTTCCAGACAGAAGCACATGTGTAGGGAAGATGATATCTTCCTATCTTGCTAATCAATCAGAATTGGATGATCGGACAATCCATCTCCTATTCAGTGCTAATCGATGGGAGAAAAGGTTCTTCTTCTAATTGTTTCTAGCAATTATATAGTTCAAATAGTTGCTGTACTACCACGCGATTGTACTTTTTTGTTCTAAGCTGGGTTAGCTTTCAATAGTGGCGATCTTGTAATTATGTATTGTTTACTGATCTTACAAAGCTGAATATACATGTCTTAGGAGGAAAACACCATATAGGTAGGTTGTTTAATTCTGCTTCTTAACTTCATATATTTGAATTTTTCTAGTTTCTTGATATAAACGTTTAGAAACCTTGGCAAGTTATCCCCATTCGTGGGACAGTGGAGTGCTGTCTCTCATAGTGTTAAGTATCAGTCGATCCTGAGTCAGGTCGGCTGATACAACTCGGGATTGGCTCGGGAAGAGTCACAATCCCAAGCCAATCCTGAAAATTGCTAAAGTTCTCTGACTCAGTCTGAAACCAAGTCAGATTGTCTGATCCAGACGATATTTGTGTCATGTTTGGATTGGCCAATTCCTAGTTGGATTGACGATCCAACTCGGTATCGAACCGGGACGATCCCCGATCCGATACCTAGTTTAAATACTATGCCGTCTCTATTAAAAGTGATATCCTCTATAGGTAATTCTATCATTAATGTGATGTTTTATTGATTAGATAATAAGGTGATAAGGCACTGATCTTTTCCACGCTATACAATTGGAACCATCATATAGAGTTAGATTAGGAAGATCATGTATGTTCTTCGGGTGAGATTGCTTCTTGAGAAGGCCTATATTAATAGCATGTACTTTTTTTAGAAGAAAAAAAAATTAAAAGCCACTTATTCCTTTTTCCCTTCGTATATTAGATTGATAGTCCTCTAATATACTAGATTGAATTGTTAGGCAAATTAGAAGTAGCCATTTGCATTCTATGCTTACTGGCTTACAAATCGCACAAGTAATCCGAAGTCTAGCATTAAAATCCTACAATCTAAGATACATATTCAGCATGCATATGCAAACAACCACATCTTGTAGGGCAGGAGTAGAGCTAGATGAAGCACAACGAATGGATGGGATCAGAAAAATATACAAAAAGGATTAAGCTTTGGTTTCCCTGAAGGTCATAGCTTTTATATGGACCATGGGGCATGGCATACAAATTACAAAAAGACTAGCAATTGTGGTTTCTTGCAAAGGAGGTGGAAATATAAAGCTTTATATATATCGGTCAATTTGAATTCATGTTATGCAAGTTATATATATTCTACAGACATGGAAAACATGCTTTAAGAGCCTCATGTTTTAGCATGCAACTCTTCCAATACACCTCCAAGTGGAAAAATTTCACCCTCTCTGACTTATTCAAAGAAAAAATAAATAATGGGGTCAGTATTCTCTTAGAGTTGTGTGACTTTTTGCAACTTGAATGATGTACACGCGCACAATTCTTAGCAGTGATAAATTGGTACTTAACCAAATTTTTTTCACAGGTCATTGATGGAGGCTAAGTTAAAGAGTGGAACCACCCTCATCATTGACCGTTATTCATACTCCGGGGTGGCTTTTTCATCTTCTAAAGGACTTGATATTGAATGGTGTAAGGTGGATGAATTATTATTATTTTATAATTATTATTATGTTATAATTATTGTTATTATTTTTTGAGCTTACAAGAAACTTGCTTTACATGGTAAATATTAAAGCTTAGCTGTTTTTCCTCTCCTTTTTAGGCTCCAGACATGGGGTTGCCGGCTCCAGATCTAGTACTGTACCTTGACATTCCACCAGAGGTAATTTCTGCTTAAATTTATATCTACTGTGGAGAGTAGAGGGGGATAATATAACCATAACTACAAAATAGTAGTATGCTGGCCAAGCCATACAAGCACATTTTATGCACATGCAGACATGCTTTGCATGATGCTCCAAATCTAATTTTTTGGGGACGCAAATAAATTGGTGTCCTGAATTAAATTCAATTGGATTGGACAATCTAATGGACTGCTAGCTTTCCTTTCTTGCAATAATCCAGGAAAGACAAATAAGACCCTTTATCAAGCAATTAAAATTATGAGATTTTGATTGTGTTATTGGTACTAGATCATAATTTAGGTGAGAATCAGCCACTGGATTGTCTCATGACCCCTGCATGTGTCCCATGGGTGTTGCAAAATCCCCACGATGTGTTTCTAGTGAAGAATGATCTTATTGCAAGTTCATTGGGCTCCCCACTACTGTTCTAGGACAATGAATGTTGAGGTGAACATCGAGGTCCAATTAAACCACTGCACAGCCGAGGCATTTTATCATAATATTTAATCATTGTTTTTTTTTCCGTGGTTAAGGGAATATTTTTATTTATAAATAAAAACATTATACATGTATATACGTGACCATTTACATCATCCTCAAGCATAGTTGAAACATTGGGAAAATTGGAGTTTCGATAAGACAAAAATCTGCAGGCTCATTTGCTTCTGATATTACACAGATGAGAAGTCCTGATGATCTTGGTATTTGTTTACCTGCCATTTACCTAATTGCATGTTAATTCCTTATGGAATGTCTGGGATTTATTCTTTTAGAACTCAAAATTGTGTCAGAAAGCGGCAGAAAGAGGAGGTTATGGTGGTGAGAGATACGAGCAGCTTGAATTTCAAAGGAAAGTTTCCCAACGCTATTTGATGCTTCGTGATGCTACATGGAAGGTAAGATCTTGGTTTCTTCAGTGCATGCTAATTTTGGTAAGAAAACAACTAGATGCTACTTTGTGATGCAAAAGCTGTGAAGCTTCTTCTTCATTTATATAATTGGTCATCTATTACTCCTCACTTATGTGGATGCAATTGAATCCTTTGTAAATGAGTTGGCAGTTCTCTTTATTTTCTTTATAACGTATAGTTTCGGCTTGGTGGTCACTGGCCTTGGTACACTTTTCCATGGTACATGTGATTTTTCCCATAAGGAAATTATTTTATTAGTAAAAAAAATTACTGCAATTATTTTATTTACTAAAAAACAAAGTATTGCAAAATTATGCTGTGACCAGCACCAATATATAGCAAAGTTATGATGCAAATTCTGTCAATAGACGGACTGAAAGTTTCAGCCTCTACTTACAAAAAAAGATCAGGAAAAAAAAGGAACATGTGTGGCGTTGCCTCAAAACGGTAATGTGATGCAGTGGCTGAAGCTGGAGTGCTGCCTCCTTATCCAGTATGCTGGATGTACTGAGTTTGATTTTCATTTTTTTCACTAGTCCATTTTTAGTTTTTGGTAACTAGAATCCCTCACCATAAGTGCATAGCCAGCTAGCATGTTGCGCCAAATAAACTGATTCTGACAATGTTTGTCCACTGACATCTTCCTAAGGTGTTTTCTGTTTCATTGCAGGTTTTTGATGCCTCTCTCCCCATGGAAGATGTTGAGAAACAGCTAAAAGAATCTGTACTGGATTGTGTCACAACATGCCAGAAAGGAAAATCTCTCTCACAGCTCTGGTCAAGGTACTGTTTCTTTGTTTTATCACTTGTATGTTTATTTTGGAGGAGCTTAATCTCTTGAGTGTATCAAAACATGATCACAATTGTTTTTACCTCGTGGGTTGGAGCCAGAGATGCAACCAGTACAAACTAAATTCATTAGATTATTGTAATCACTAGGGCCATAGATTTACATGATACCTAGACACAAACTATGTCATCGACGTGTGTGTAAGTTGATACTCTGCATTTGAGTTCTATTTCACCAAGACAAATTGGCATGCATGCCTATACCAATTACTAAGGTAGTACATATGAATGCTCCAATCTTTTGCGGTGAAATCCAGGTTCTTATGGCACAAAACGTCTTTTAAACACCATATTTAGCCCTGTGGCTTGCTGTTGTGAAGGATAGGGACTCACCATCTAATGTTTCATTCAAAAGAGAGAAAGCACTGTAAAAATCAGTTTGATCTAAATTTTTAGCCATTTGATATGATCATGCTTTGATGGTGAAAACTACTGTTGAAGATCCAAGAAAACAGTACGAATGGACAATCAAATTCTTGAAAACGATCCAATAACGTTAATTTTTGTCATTACGAACTTTATCAGCAGGACCCTACAAATGGCAGGTCATGATCTCTTAAAAATCTTCCACATGGCTAGTTGCTAATACCTATAGAGCTTTGAGTAACTGACACTGAGTGCTCCCATTTTATTGCAGCAAGTGAGTTTTAATTTATTAGAGAAAGTATCCTGTTTTTGAGACAATAGATTTTTTTTCCTGCTGTAAAATGGATTTTTCTGCTGCATGGCTGATCCAGATAGTACATATGATTATGGAGCCACGGGGTGCCTCTCCTCACATCAGCAGATCAGCCACATGTTGTACTAGACTTTTCTCCGTGTAAATAGAAGTTTTTTTATTTTTGAAAGGGGAGAGCAAGACTTGTATTTTCATGACGTGGCATAAGACTCTTGAGTTGATATCTTCTATGTGGAGAGGGGCTGATGTGGTGGAGCAGTGAACCCCTTGTGTCATGCCCACTTCTGCTGCCTTGTCATATCTTGAAGCTTGTTAGAGTAGGACTAAGATCTATTATGTCTAAATAGGTCGCTGGGACTTTCAATATATTTTTCAAGTTGGCTTTTCTAATTCTATGTTTCAACGTGGTAAATCCCTGCTGGAGTAATTGAGTATTTTCAATTGGTGCAAGCATGTGGAAGTGTTACGATTCACAATTCAGCATCCTTGCAGTCTTGATGGTCATCACTAATATGTTTTGTAATGTTGCATCAGCAGTGCATAAAATTTTGATTATGCAGAAGGTGCCTATGCTGGTTGGCGTGAAGTTTGTTGGCACGGGAAGACACAGGTAGCGTCTGATTCTTTATCAATATATCTGACAATTACATAAAGTTTCTGTTGTCTTTATGTATAATTTCATTGATGTTATAGTATTATATCATTGCCTAAATGTTTGCTGAACCTTTGTTCTTATTTAACGGAAAAACTGTCCCTAATTCAAACCTTTTTCCATAAGTTCTTCCCTTTGGTTAATCGAAACCCTTGGTAAATTCCCTTTGGGTATTGTCTGGCAAAGGCCATTGGCAATTGTGTGTGCCGACTTGTCAACCCTCCTAGACTTGTATAGTTTGGGTTTGCAATGCATGGGTGTTAATACCTCCGGATAGTCCAAACTGGAGGTTGATGGGTTTATGATGTGTAACTTGTTAAAATAATTATCCAAAAAAAAAAAAAAAAGGTTGTAACTAGTCAGTAGCCCAACGTTCCTCGAGTTCAAAACGATTTGGTATAAGCAAGAACAACAGCAATATAATACCCATGTTTTCCAAGCCTTTTATTGGGTATTATAGGTCCAATTTAACTAGTATTCACAAAAGTGCAGCAAGGGATTCAATCTCCCTATCAGACAAGTTTTCCGATATATTCTAACAAGGTTGATTAACTGTCGAGAAAAAACAAGATAAGTTAAAAGTTAGGTTGGAGTGTTGGAGAGTGCTCTTCCCCTTTCTTTTCTTTCGTTTTCGTCAGAATCTCTAGTTTTTGAGGAGAAAGCTAACCAAACAGGAGAAAGTGTTTTCTCTAACGTTTTATGTTCTCTCTCTCAAAATCCAACTTTCCAAACATAGCATTAGTTTGCTGTGAATTAAGAATTCTGTTCAATCTTGAAACTTATATCTTCTGATGTTTGGGAATTTGCAGGAATTTGAGGTTTTAAATTTTTATTACATTTTTCATTTCAGAAATTAGCTTCTTCTAGTGCGGCTCTACTAATGCTCCATTTCAAGGAATACAAGGCCGTACCATCTATATGGGCACTGTATCGGTCCACATTCCAGGTTGGGCACACAGCAAATCAACCCGAAAACCCATTGGGCCTAAAACCCGACAGCCTATATAAGATTGCCCACTTTTACTTGCCGAAGAACTTGAAGGTAAAGCAATCCTTCAAAGGAAACGTCTTGTTACTCTTGATATCACCACCTCTCTTATTATGGTAGCCCGCATAATCTTTCTTCTCGAACTCCACCTTTTCTTTCAAACCAAGACCCGCTCCCTTTGCTAGCTTCTCGATCTTCCATCTATTGTAAGGGTAATCGTCCCTGTGTGTCACGTGAACTTCCCCGCCTACCCTCAACATTTTGCGCGCACTCTTGAAGAAGTCCATCAAGAGCTTCTTGTGCATCCTGCAGTTAAGACTCCATCAAAACATGATATCAGATCATACCACGTGGCATGATCATATTGCTTGCATACACAGTAGTTTTGTGCTATAGGAATTACTTGATCAGGATGCTCTCTCTTTCACACAAGGGAGGGTAATGGCCTGCATGAGGGAAGTTGAAGATGACAATGTCGAACTTCATGGACATCAAGATGGGATGTCGATTCATGTCATTGACATCAACTTCATGTAGCACGAGACATCCCAATCTCCTCAACTCCTGCAGGTGAGGCACACAAGTCCGGTGCT
>JAUPMG010032155.1:0-28618 GCA_031762675.1 Pachysandra terminalis | reverse complement strand
GCTGACCCATCTGATTTAAGCCGACCCGATCTGGTCTGAACCGATTTGGGTCCGATTTCCCTTGATCAAGATTGGTCTCCAAAATTGTCTTTGCATTAATAAATTATGCATAATTAAGACAATTGAAATATAAAGCAATGGTAATAAAGAATTGATAATTTCTATGTAAAATGAAGAGTTTGATATGAGAAAATACCAGATAAGTCATGCAATTAAGGGTATAATATGTAGTATTTCACGACTTATCAAAGAACTTATGATGAAACAAATCCACCATGTCCTCCCAGGTATGAACAGAACCAGGTTCCAATCTACTATACCATGTGTAAGCTCGCTTAGAAAGCGATTTCAAAAATTCACGAAGGCGAAGATCTTTGTCACTAGCATAAGCCCCCAGAGCTTCTATGAAGCGATTCACAAAGGGCTTGTACATCTACAGTAGTAACAAAGTCCGTCTTGGGGGCACTCGAAGGTATATGTGTATATGGAGGATAGTTTGTTGTAGGAGAAGTTTTAGGGATGGGATTTGGTGGAGGTGTAGAACCAGGCTCGTTAGAAAGAGTATCTAACCGAGCTTGCAATTCTTGGATAGTGGCTCTGAGAGATCTAGCCACTTCATTAGGATCTTCAAGAGAAGCAGGCTCTTTAGGAGGATTCCGTTATGGAATTTCTTCTATGATAGGAATAGTATTGGAGGTAGATGGATCCATGGATAAGAAATAAGGTAAAAACAGCAGCAAACAAATGTAATTTGTAAGAAACAACTACAAACTCCCTAGTGGAGTCACCATAATGTTGATGCGGGATTTGTAAGAGACTTGATGTATTAAAAGAACTTTAATAAATAATATAAAGGAGTCAAAATAACCACCATTCTAGAGAATAAGTTCAGGGAGTTTGTCTCAAGATAGCTTAAACTGTTGCGCAGCCATTCTATCAAGAGCGTTTTTTCATGAACGCGACCTATGAATAAGACGAAGAGAAGAGACAAAGGGAGAAAGATGTTGAAATAACTGTAAGTCAGTTAGAATGCATATCTCAGAGCAAGAAAACCTCAGTGTTCGAATGACCCGAAGTCTATGTCATGTATTGAGGGATACACGTATATATGACTGACTATCCTCTCTCTCTTTCAATGTCTTTACTCACTGTTGTCTTCTATCTCTTGAATTTCTTAGAGATTTAACTTCTCTCAGAATTTTTTTAAGGTTCTCTTTAATGGAGAATATGTTTTGCTATTTATAGGGAGTTAGCCTATCAAATTAGGACAGATGTGATTCAATCAAGTGTCCAGAGAGGTCCTTATAAATATCCCCATGCGTCAGAATATATCTCGAATGCCACGTGTATTTCAACACGCCTAAGTTATTTCTAGAAAGAGAAATGAGTCACTTCGAATTCATAAACTTGTTCTGTGATAGGTTGCTTTAGATCTAGAAGAACACGGATTAAATGACACGTGTAGCATGCATAAAGATCTAAAAACAACATTTTCATTCTTGACGTCATTCCAGATAAGACAAAATCCCATTTAGATAAGTCATACAACAGATATTATAAGTAGCTGAGGTTTTATTACGTGATGTTCCTTTCTGAGGAATCTATCAATCAACTTTAAAGATAAAAGAGTCACTTAAATGTCATAAATACCTTTCTGGATTTCATTCATCTTGAGGGAACTCCCTTTGACGGCTATCTTCCTTCGAAGGAGGCCAAAATAACTCCATATATTTACAAGGTGACCAGTATATTCTCTAATTATCCATATAGAGCTATTGAATGTAAGTTTCTCATCAAGGAACTCGTTTTTATGACCAATAATCCCTGTAAAGAGGAGCTTATCTTGGAATCCTTTAAGGTTTGTAGTTCAAGTAATCAATCCGAATGCCCTCAACTTTAATGAAATCAGAAGTAAATATGTTCTCTTGTGAACTCTTTTGAAATAAAGTGAGGAGATTTCTCAAAGTATGTAGGAAACCGTCTTCAAGAACTATTTCCTAGAAAGTGTAATTCCGACTTCGAAAGCTCCTTCCCCTAGTGGTTTCCTTTTAGAAGTCAAGATGTTTTGATCAAAATATTATTCAAAGTCAATTCCTAAGGATAAATAAGAGTGACTTCGAACTTTATTTTGTACTTTGAATGTATTTAAGAGTGCATTCGAGGGTGACAACCTATTTTTGTCCTTCGAAGTACTCTGAAGTGTATGATTGAGTCCTGCAAATTCATAACTGTCACTCGAAGGTGACATATTGAGTGGTAAAAACATGACTTCGAGGTACTCCTTCGTGAGGATACTTCAAAATCAGTGAAGTTGAATCCATAATTGTTACTTGAGGGTAACGTATGGAGAGAGAACGTGACTTCGAAGCATTCTGTGAAGGTACTTCAAAGTTAGTGACTGAAAAGTATAATTCCAAATATATGAGAGGTAAAAACATGACTTTGAAGTACTCCTTTGTGAGGGCACTTCAAGGTTAGTGAAATCGTCATCCGGAAGTGTTCCTTAGGGATGAACGAAAACTACACTTAGGAATTCCTTTAATAAGAATTCCTTTGAAGTTAACCGAATGCAAGTCTATTTATGGGTAACAAACCCTTTAGTCTTTGAGGGTGACTAACCTTTGACGATTTGACCATCTCGAGGTGGTTAGTCTTCGAATTCACCATCCGGAGGTGGTTGGCCTGTGATTTGAACAAATCAGAAGGAAAGATGTCTCCTTCGTAGTTCCTATAAGAAAAATTATAATAGATGGTCTTTCGAAGTCTATGGACATGATCCAAATACGACTTCTAAGTTAGAAGGTTTAAAGTGTGTCTTCGAATGCTTCTCTTTAAAGGATTTCTTTCGAAGTACGTAATAAAGTAACAAGATTACTCAAAGTCTCTTCTGGAGAATGAGAAAGTATGACTTCAAATCTTGACTTAGAGATTTGTATATTTGAAGGGTTTTTTTAGGGGTAGTATACCCCTATTATTGTCATTCAAAAGGAATTGTGTTTTGTCTTGTCAAAAGTTCAAATTATTGATACTTTGATAATTTCAAAGGTACTTAGCTTAGAAGTTAGCCAATACCTTTAGATTTTGGACACGTGGAACGGTTTTTACAATGAACCGTTTCTAGAGGTAGCTTCTTGGATAAGTTTTACCTTTTTCAGGTGATAAGGACGGTCAGATATCTCTGACGAGTCTCAAAAATCACTTTTCAAATTAAATCAGCGTACAACCGTTGTGACAGCTGGCACGTGTAAAGCGAAAACACGGCAGTTGATTACTTTAGCAATGATTCACTGTATATGGTCATGCCTAAAGTCCCGTACACATGTTCTATGATGATGCCACGTGTTTGATGGGATTAATTAGGCCCTTTGATCACCACTAGCACTTGAACCCGTTTGAACTTTAATTTTGGCTTAGCACTAGAGGTGGCAATGGGTCGGATTCAGCCCATTTATTAATGGGTTGCAAAATCATGGAACGAACTTGACCCATCAATAAACAGGTTGAACTAGGGGTGGTAATGGGCCGAGTGACCTGCCTGGTCCGATCAGCTCAGTCCTATGATTAGGTGGGCTTGGGCAAGGGTAAGTGGCCTGTAGGACAGAGCCGGACTGAAATTTAAGTATCGATTAATTTTTGGGCTCGGATTTATATTAGATTGGCCCCTCCCCGCCCGGCTCGACTCGACCTATACATTACATGTAATTACTATTTTTTATATTATATACTTATAAGTATTATATTATCAATACAAATGTCTTGCTTTCTTTTCATAATCATACTATTTTATAGGTTAATATATTATAAATCTCAAAATTTTTATTCTTTTTTATAAGTATTTATAAAATATACTTTATATTTATAGTTTTTGATTTTAAAAAGTAACCCATTTGAATTTGTCGGGTTAGACTGAATCGGGTTTGGGCTTGATGTATTTTAAATACATTGGATTCGGACTTAAATATTTGAGCCCAAAGGTCGGATCAGGCCAGGCTCAGACCAGCATAAACAATGTTATACTGGGATGTAATCCCCACCCGAGTTCGATCCGTCGGTACACTTAAGTTGAACCCTCCTAACCTATTTTAGTTTTTAATTAATTAATTTTTATTTTAATTTTAAATTATAATGAAATATAACATTGTTGATCAGGCGGGCTAATTTAACCCCACTTTACATGCGGCGCTTGATTACGAGCGCATGTACGCGTTTTAGGTATAGCTGCATACACTAAACCATTCCAAAAAGCTGTAACGGCTGTACAACCATCCCTTTCACGTGCCAGCTATCAGCAGTTGCGTACAATGATTAAACTGTTTGGTGAAAAGACAAGATTTGAAACAGCAGAACGATATCTGACCGTTCTTATCACCAATAAAGGCGATAGCTTCTCAAGGAAGCTATCTTTTGAATTTATCTTGTGTGGGAACGCCACGTGTCCCAAACCTAACAAACACATTCCTTCTTTCCTTCTGAAATATCAAAGGACTAAGGACTTATGTTCCCACGGCATACTGCCTTCTGGGCACCCAAGGGAAGGAGAATCTTATTCTTCCCTCAACGGACCTCATTTTACTCGGATGACGTATTTAGGGGCATGCTATCCCTAATGGATTCCTCAAAAAGTTATGATCTCAATGGATCCTCGAAGTCACATCTATTTACTCTCTAGAATAGACTTCGAGTGATTTTATTCCATACATTTACGTTTTAAAAGTATTTTTATACAATGAAAGATCATCGAGGGAACTTTCTGTACCTTCTAACTCAGGAGTCATGCTTGGATCACATCCATAGACTTCGAATGACTATTCTATATGCTTTGTCTTGAAGGATCACAAGGCAGATGTCTTCCCGCCGAGGGACAACCTCGACGGACAACCTCGACGGACACATCGAGGGACAACCTCGACGGACGGATTCGAGGGACAACTTCGACGAACAATTTTGAAGGAGGTCCTTCCCAGGTTAACCACATCCAGATGGTCAATTCGAATGGGCTATTTTTCCTCCTACTAAGGGTGAATTCGAAGGAAGAATATTCCTTCCTCCTGAGATGAATTCCAGGCTAACCACCTCGAGAGGGTTAATTCGTCAAAGGACTTGTCACCCACAGAAGACTACAGATTCCGTCCTCCTCGAATGACGCAGATTTGGGTTTAACTCTTTGAATGCTGTCTTTTATGCATCCGACTTGCCAACTGGGGCTCAAAGTCACTTTCATTCATTCTCATAAATTGACTTCGAGCCATATCTTGAGACTTTCACTTCCAGAAAGTAAATCCTCAGTGGAAAGGGCTTTAGAAGTTGAAAGTACTTCAACTTCAGACGTACTTCCTGAAAGATTGGTTTCCCCCGGACTTTGAGACTGTCCTCTCCCTTGACCTTATAGGAATTCACATGTCAACTTTTGAGTTCATTCAAGTAGAAGACACTCGTATTGGCTACTGTAGCTATATGCCTTAATGGATTTCAAGGTAATCCCCTCCTTACTGGGACGATTGATCATGAAATCGAATTCCTTGACGAGACACTCTCTATATGGGTAATTCGAGAGTACAATGATCACCTGGTAAGGGTACAGTGGTACTTACATTTCTAGAAGGAAAATAACCGCCAAAGGGAGTTCTCCTTCGAAATAACAGATTCAGCAAAATACAGTAAATTGCCCCCTAAAAAGGTTGTCTTGAGACGAATTCTCAGAATGAAAAGCACATGGTGAAAACCTCACCGACTTATCACCGCCTTATAAATATTTGCTTTCTAACCTATCTAAAGGAGTTTTGTCTTATCTAGGAATGACGGTATGATGATGACGTTGCTCATTGGAACTTGTGTAAAAGTGACACACGTCTTCAGGACTGTGTTGCTCAAGTTTCAAAGCAACCTTCTGTAGAGCAGTTTTTAAGGTTTGAAATGATTTGGTCTCTTTTCTCTGGAAGTAACTTAGCCGTGTTAAAAGACACACATCCCTTAAGATATTTTCCAGGATCACGTGTCACTCGGGATTCCTTAACACATGAGGGTCCCCCTCTAACCGCTTAGCCGAGTGACACTTGTCCTACTGAGAGTGAAAAACTCACTACAAATACCAGTGCCCATCCTCCATTGAAGAAGATCGAAAATCTGAAATCTGAACTTAGAAACTCTGAAACTTGAAACAATAGTGAGAAGAAGACTTTGAAAGAGAAATAGAGGAATCTTCAAACCTGTGAGGTTTTACTGCTCTGTGATTGCATTCACTCCCCTTATTCAGTTATTACAACCCCTCATTTCCTTCCACCCCTTTCTCTTGGTCATCTCCACAGTTCAAAGTTGACAAGGAACACTCTTAACAAAACGGCTACGTGACAGTTTAGGCTGTTTTGAGACAGACTCCCTACCTTTTTCTCTGGTCTAACGAGTATATTGGTCTAAATGTATTAGTGGTTCATCTACTCTAATATATTTAGTCTGTTACAAATCCGTCGTCACCAACATCATTTAATTTATTAAAATTTAGTAAATATTATAAAACTACTTAATCAATTTGATACTTTTTTTTTTCAAAAAAAAAGAAGAAGATATTTTTAATTTATGAATAAGATTTATCTACTTATATATAATCAGTTATTATAAATCATAAAAATCACTTAAACAGAGATTCAAGCGGGTTGGGAAGCTCATTTTAGCGACGGCTCCTTGTTTTCGCCGCTAGATTAGCTTCTGCCATGGAAGCTTGCTGGACGAGATGCTCTGTGAGAAGACTCTTCAGCGGCGTAACACGTTTCAATCCAAGGATCTCAAAGTTGATTCGATGCTCGTCCATGGTGATTCCGGCAGGTTAGATTTTTCAAATGCATCTCTAGTTTGCTCTCTATGCTAATATATCTGTTCGCCAATCATTTTCATTACCATAATCTGAAGAATCTTGGGCTGTAAAGCCTGTAATATCTTCTTCCATATCAAATATCTTCTTATTTTCTCTAGTAGGTCAATTCCATTCGTGCCGTTTAGGATTTCCTTTGAAAACACCTCTTCGAATCGACTCCGACGCATGTTAGCATAAACCATACTGTCTAACTAACAAGCGCGGGAGAGAGGAGAAATGGTTCATCAGTGGTTGAACCTGGTCAGACCCTTCTCCGTCCCGTTGTTTCCATGGAAGAGTTAGACAATGGTGTTTCATCTCCTAGCGTATTTGATCAGAAATTGTAGTTCATTTTATCTAACTTGCGCATCTCTAATCTTCGTAGGGAGAGCGTATGATGCATTGTTGTTGGATGCGGGAGGTACCCTTTTGCAGTTGGCAAAGCCCGTTGAAGAGACCTATGCATCTATTGGGAGGAAATATGGTTAGTCACAGATGTTTCTGCTCCTTTTGTTTGGCTCATGTCTTGTCTGATGATTATTTAAGGCTTTTTGAGTCGACGGGGCATCAAATTATTAAAATTCAGGAAAAAGGCTTTGATTCTTTAAATGCTGATTTCTTTGCACCATCTAGAGAAATTGATATGGGTTTTTTTTGTGTTTGTGTCGGAAAGTATAATGTTTATATACCTGTTTGTAACTAAATTTGGAACTCATTATACAATGTAGTTCAACGAATTCTGCAAGTAACTGTAATCATCAAGATGCCATTTTGTTACGATCCTCTATGTTAAGTGCCTAACCAAACGAGCTTCCACAAGTCCCGGGGCTTTTGGAACAATGGTTAGACACATAACAATTGGTATCAGAGCTGGCACCACATCTTGGGTTCAAATCACGGTGAGAGCTAATTGGAGTAGAGTCTCAAAAAATAGAGAAAAACGGACCTGTTGCCAGAGTGGCTGCCGTGGATGTTGGCTGCGGAAGCGTTGTGGAATGGTACGATCCTATATGTTAAGTTCTTAATCAAACGAGTTTCCATAAGTCCGGGGGCTTTTGGAAAAACGGTTAGGCACGTAACACATTTCCCCATTTCTGGAGTTAGCAGCATGAATTCTGCTCAATCTATAGTTTCAGTACACTATTTGAAACTTCTCTGCTGATTTCATCCAGGTTTATCTAAAAATAATTATTTTGTTTATTGTTTCTCCTTCAATTTTTTAATTTTTTTATGACATTTTTTTTAATTGGTTTTAATTCATCTTATGAGAATTTTTAAAGTGGTTTCTGTTATGTTGCACTGGTAGTTAGGGTTTTCAGATTTTGCTTTCTTTGCAACTTTTGAGTTGCAAATTTTCATTCATTTGGCACCTATGGCATGAGAGCTGGACGGGCTGCAAAAACCAAGCATGAATGAAATTGTTAGATTATTGACTTCGTTTTTTTTGTTTTGTTTTGTTTTTGTTTTTGTTTTTTTTTTTTTGCAATTAAAGCACATCAAAATATTTATTTAATTTAGTGTGTGATTTATTCCTCCTGGCATTCATCCATGTTATTGTTAGAGTTGTCCAGTTAGTATGATTCTTGGGCAGTACCTACCAAGGAGGCCTTTAACTGAATAGACATTTTTCAGTAAATGGCCATTTGTGCAACATGATGCAGAATACAAATGAATTGGTTGGCCTTTTTCTGTTAGACAGGCATCCAAATACTTTTCGCTTGCATGAATTGTCGGTGCAGTGCAGCTTGATAATATTTTGAGTAACTAACGAACTGTTTTGATGTGAGATTTATCATATTTCACATTTTGCTGTCTATTTCTGTTCTTAGTGATTGTACACTTATTTCCAACCATAGCACCGTTCTTGCTTCTCTGTTAGATTAGATAAAGTTTTTCTTTTTTGATTGGTTTTGGATACATAAAATTCCAACCTGAAGTTCCTAAGGCTGAATTCATGGTCCTATTGTTAAATCTTCTGTCCATTCATTTCCTGCAATGGCAACAGGTCTAAGTGCTACCACAATCGAGATAAAGCAAGGATTTTGAGAGAGCCTTTTCATCTTCATGGCCTGAAAAGCTACGTTACAAGGTCTCATTCTATGTGTTCATTGCTATTTTGCATCCGTGTGTTAAATATGTGTGTATTTTAAGTTTCTTCTAGTCCAAAATGCAAGGGCTTTTAGCAAGACTGACGTGATAACTTGGATAGATTTTTGATGACTTCATTTTTTCTTTCATCAGTTGATGTTGAATTTCATTAGAATATAAAGATGAGGAAATATAGAGAGGTTACACCTTGTACATGAGAGGTATAGATTTATATTTACTTCATATGGTTCCCACATGAGGAAACTCAGCTTTTATCTTTCCAATTCATCAATCAAAGAAGAAAAAAAGAAAAAGAAAATTATACCCTTAACTACTAATTTAAGATGCTGGCACAATATCATATTCATATTCAAAGGGTTTCAGTTTGGTCCCCGGTTATTGAAAGATTGGAGCGTAAGTTGTCTTCTTGGAAGGGGAAATATTTATCCAAAGGAGGTAGGGTGGTCCTTATCAATAGTGCCTTAGCCAATCTACCAACTTACATGCTGTCCATCCTGAGAATCTGAAATTTGTGGTGAATTCTATCAAGCAAATTCAAAAAGGTTTCTTGTGGAATGGAGTAGATGATGCCAATAAATACCATTTGACTAAGTGGTCGGGCGTTTGCAAACCTAAGAAGATGGGGGGCCTTGGGGTAAGTTCCCTTAGTGTCTTTAACGATGCCTTACTTGGAAAATGGTTGTGGAGGTTTGGTGACGAAATTGACAGCTTATGGAGGAAGGTTATAGTATCTAAGTACGGGTGTTTACCAGGAGGGTGGCTTTCAGGTGAATGCAAAAACTCTTATGGATGCTGTATGTGGAAGGCGATAATGGGTTTGAAAGATAAATATTCGGAGAAGATGAGGTACAAAGTGGGATGTGGGTCTAGGGTGAAGTTTTGGGAAGATGTGTGGAAGGGAGAGTCTCCTTTGGTTTCGAACAATCAAGCTTGGGTTTATGACGTGATGTCTAGCGATGGGTCGTGAACTATCCCGCTTAGACGCCCTCTTTTTGATCGTGAACTGGAGTCGATGGCAGTGCTTCTAAACTCTTTGGAGGGTGTAGCTGTGGGTGCAGATGGTGATACCGGGTTTTGGTGGGGAGGGAGCGGAACCTTTTAGGTAAGCTCTTTCTACCATTCTTTTTTTCAGAACAGTGTGGAAAACAACTTTTCTAACATCATCTGGAAATCTCAAGCTCCAACAAAAGTGTCCTTTTTCCTATGGTTGGCATCTCTTGACAAGTGATCATTTAGTTCATCGTGGGTGGTATCTTCCAAATAGATGTATCATGTGTAAGAAGGAGGTGGAGTCAGTTGATCACCTCCTTCTTCATTGTCCAGTTGCTCACGAGGTTTGGTCGGCTATGATGTTCAGAATTGGTTGACAGTGGGTTCAGCCAGGAAGATTTAGTGATACTCTGTCTGGTTGGGAGTGGATCAAGCCCAAGAATAGACATGGGTGGTATTGGAATTTGTGCCCAGCTGCTGTGTGTTGGCTTTTATGGCTTGAGCTTAATAACATAACTTTCAATGGGAAGGAGATACAGACTTCACATCTGATTAAGAAGGTGATCTCTGCCTTGGTTGGGTGGAGTTCAGTGGTTCAGGACCATTCTGATCCACTGAACGCTTTTGGGGATGCCTCTTTTGGGCAGTGGTCTTGGTAGCAGTCATTCTCAGCGGTATATGAGATCCCCTATTTCCTCGAGGCTGCTGGTTGCCTTGAGTGGCTTTTGGCGATTCACCTATTTTCTGTCTGTCTTTGTCACCCGTACACTGTTCGTGTACTATGGTACCTTTGTTTAATTCTGATTTAGTCTCTATTATAAATAAAATCCATACCTTACTGATCAAAAAAACAATATCATATTCATATTATTAAATTCCATGCAATTAATATCAAATTTAAATCATTCGTAAAAAATAAATATAAAACATCAACTTTCAGCATGCCTTGGACTGTCCTTATATATATTCCCTTTAACTAAATATTATCTTTTGATTTCAATGAAGCTAATTATTGTAATATAACTACATTATATTATATTACTTATAATATAACTACACGTTATTGATAAAAAATAAAATAAAAATGAGGCTAACTATTGTTATAGTCTTATACCATCTAGAGTGGAAAACCTATTTTCTCAATGCAACAATACCTTTTTAAGTATGCCCGGATTTTCTTATATTTTTTTTTGGCAATGACAGGAAGATGGGCGTCCATTTTGGAGACTCATTGTTTCTGAAGCCACTGGGTGTGCCAATAATGGCTACTTTGAAGAAGTATATGAGGTGAAGATGATTTACACTACTTGAATGTTTGAAGTGGTTGTTCCTCAGCGAGTTATTGGGTACAATTTCTCAATGCATTTTGGTAGAGTTTTGACATATATAGACTATAAAACTCCGACCATTGACTGATAGATCCACCAGAAATTAATGAATATATGTTTTTAGCTGAAGTCTCATTGATTGGTTTTGTCAGTATTTTGCGAATGGTGATGCATGGCGTCTTCCAAGTGGAGCTTATGAAACAATTTACCTTCTGAAAGATTCCGGAGGTTATATACAATTAGTTTCCTTTGTTATCTGTTACAACCGATCATACTAAAGCTGGATATTATTTCCTTTCTTTCATATTTGTTTCTAACTTGGTGAACGTCTGAATGATTTTACAGTTAAGTTGGCTGTTGTCTCAAATTTTGACACTCGTTTAAGGAAGCTATTGAAAGATCTAAATGTATTTGATCTGTAAGCTTTGCTGTCATCTTCTTTTTGTTCCTTAATTGCAATTATTATATGGAGCTGGCATGACTTTGCAGACAGTCATGGCATTAATACCCGAGGACCACAACTGTTTTGTATGGAAAATATTCCAATTTTCGTTGTACTAGATCTGTTTAGCTCATAAGTGGCTGCCGGCATAATCTGGGGACTGATATGGGTGAGTTCCTCTTAATTGAGGGCAAGCGAACCAATTTTTCTTTTTTTTTTTCTTTTTCAGTGAGATTGTTGACAATAACTCATTATTTAGGAAGTGTATCTGTGATCGTGTCTTAGTTGCTATACCTGTTTTTAGAGAAAAGAGCTAGCCCTACAGCCAAATAGGCACTTAGATTTTAAGATGTAACTAACTTGTTTTGGTTTAACCTCAGGTTTGATGCCATTATCATATCTTCAGAAGTTGGATATGAAAAGTCGGATGCAGAGATATTCAAAGCTGCTTTAGGTATGGATAAAAATGTTAAGATTACGTAAAAGTAGGTATCTGAAATTGTTAACATACAATATATATTTATATTCTTTCAATTTCTACATAAATATCCACATAGTTACCAATTTGATTGGTAGCATTGACTATGTATGTTTTTGAGCTCTACAAATAGGAACCAAGGTTGATTATTGTTTGGTTGATTGTTGCTAAGAGTGTAATGTTCGGCCATTGTATAGATCAAATTGACGTGGAGGGTGGCAAAGCAATACATGTTGGAGATGATAATGAAGCAGATAAGTTGGGGGCCAATGCCATTGGGATTGATTGCTGGTTAGTGCACTATTTAGTTTCATGTTTATCTTTAGTAGTGAACATGGCTGCATGTGGGATTTCTTGCTTTATATCAACTGTGTAATTATAATTGTCTAAAATAATGAAAATGGATAACGACACATGGAGGCTCTTGTGCTACCACGAAAAGAAAAATGACAAATTGGCAATTTCACATATGAATAATAAAATGAAAATTGTAGATATTAAATAATTGTTTAGACATCCCTTCTACCATCGTCTATGATTAGGACTTAAATTATCGGTATTGGTAGTTGTATCGGTCAGCTCCAATACTAATACAGATCAGCCGATCCAGATCAGTATTGGACATGATTGGTCTGAGGCATTGAGTGAAATGAGGGGATCTTTCAAGTATCAACTAATACGTTTCGTTGTATGTCTCAGATTGGTTTGGTCCGATATCAATACGGATTGGATGATCCTATCTATATTGAATGATACTTTAAAACCATGCTAATGATAAACTACGGATCAGTTAGATCATGGAGATAACATTTAATATTAAAAACGGGGAATTTTTTCCCAAGATCTCTAAGGGACCTATCAGTAAATAAAACAGCTACTGTAGTTAATGGACATGAAGTATCTTATACATCATGAAGGAAAAGAGCACAGATATCTATTATTTAGTTCTTTGATTTATTTTATTTTTCCGCTCCTGTGACTATATTTTATTTGAAACTGCTTTGAGGATGTTCCTACTTGATCTCTTATCAGATATACTGTTGGATACATGTCAAAATATCAAGCAATGAAAATGGTAAGTTGATAACCATGCGATATGACAATTATAAGTTGGAAACTGACATGGTTAACAAAGGATGGAACAATGCTATCTTCGTGGGTCCAACAACATCAAATGTAGTCTTAAAACAGTGTTGTTCCAGGAAGATAGTCAAAACAGAAAACCAAAATAGAAAGAAGGCTGTAGGAAAGTAATGGAACTCTCTTTCATGCATTGTTCGAAGGCATCTCTATGTTGACTGTGTTTTGGTATTAACTTGTAGAATTTAAACTATATAAGAAGGACGTCAATCTTAATTGAAATGGGTGAAGTTTTTATACTAATTGAATTCCATTGATAGAAGTCAGACCATAAACCAATTCTTAGTTTTTTCAATAAATAATGAAGATTTATTGATAGAGAACAAATGTACAAATACAAAGGTGCACTGCCAAGGCTGAAGTACCTAACCCCAACAGCACTACATGCCAAGGTCAACATCCTTACAACTAATCCCATTCAAGCAACATTTCTTAGATGCCAATCCCTAAGGATAGCGACTCTCTCATGGCTTTCCCTTTGGCCAACCTATCAGCAAGCTCATTAGTTGCTCTTGACACATGGGGAACGAGGTGTTCAACTCACAAGTTAAGAGCCGGGATAAACAAACAAATGGTCAGCCCTCCAAGAACTTATGGGGTTTAGAAATTTATATCATCAAAAAAGAATCACCCTTTTCACCTCCATTGTCCTAAAGCCACATGATATTGCCTTCCTCAAGCCTAGCCCGTACTGTGTTTCCTCACTCGATAGGACCCAAGAAGGAATGACCAATAACAACCATTGATCTCTGAAGATAACTTTTATCCCTGAATGCCCTGGATTTCCCAGGGAATCGTCATTGAAATTCAATTTGAGAACCTATCTCTAGGGGTCTTCCAAGTTACACAATGCCTCTTCATCAGTGAAGATGAAAAAGTTGTAATAGACCACTGTCTGACCACCTCTGATATCAATATCCCTCTAAAATCACCAGAAACACAAATCTATGAAGCTACCGTAGTCATCTCAAAATCTATGATCATAGTGTTAGGGATCGGACCGGGACGATCCCCGAGTCGGTCCGATCCTGAGATATAACACAAAACCCCCAACTCGGTCCGATCCCGAGATGGATTGCCCGATCCATCTCGGGATCGGATCGAGTTGGGTTTTTTTTAAAAATTTTTTTAATTAATTTCAGATGGTCCTTCTTGGCGGATCCCGAGTTGGATTGGTGATCCAACTCGGGATCGGCCGAGAATGATACCAATCCGATTTCTGAGTTCAAACAGTATGTCTGTGATAGACTGAAACAATCTTCTAGCGTCTTCAAAATCCTCCTGTTCCTTTCCCCCCAAATCAACCATAGAATGGCATAAAAAGACAACGATACATCATTTTCCCCTCTTCTCATTGCCTAAGAATCTACATTGGTGGATCAAAGAATTTAGAGGAGAACCTCCCTCGTGAATCAAGGGACCCAATCCAGTTATCTGATATATCAGGATTAGTGTAGGCATCTTTCAGCAGCTCAAACATGGATGCTAATTTGGCCAAATCAGTAAGTATGGAGTCACAAAATGGAAGGCAAGTGCTAGGATAATCCAAATGAGGACCAAGATAATTTGTCTGCCACTCTCGTTTCTTTATGGCTTGATAATCTAAGCATGCAAAGGAAGCAAGAAGATAAGGTACATCACCCCACCAAATATCATATCAAAAAAAGGATGTGTGACTCACTCTCCAAAACGCAAGCAAACAAGGGGATAGAACAAGGAAGCTAAAGAAGAGATTTCCTTCCAAGGGCTAGCACTATATGCTCTTGCTCTATTAGTGATGTCCTTGTTCGCATGAATGTTATATTTACTAATAATGGCTTCAATCCATAGAATTTCCCTCTATACTAAATCTCCAGAGCCATTTGATGTATAAATGTTGAATATAAAACCAGAGTATTCATAAATTGAGATCCCCTAAAGATCTATCTGTGCAGACCATCTTCCAGTTCATCAAGTGGTCCTTCTTACTCCTTCCTCCTTCCTCTAGAAATTCCCTTTCAATCTTCTCAATTCTACTTCCACTTTCATTGGGATTTTGAAAAGAGACATGTAATAGACCGAGGGACTGTCATTTGGTGTGACGGTGAAGACCTTGGGCTGCCAACTTGAAAACGTGAGTTCAAGTCTGAACGCAGCCACTTTGTGCAAAAAATGCCAAAGGTTAGGTCTGTTATCAGTCCACCCCTCTGCCCACTCTGGACTCAGCTTTGGTGGGACCTACACCGGGTTATGGACTTGTAATAAACAAGAAGACTAGATAGAAAAGCCTTGGTTAGAGTGGCCCTTCACACACAAGTAATTCCTCTTCCTCGCTGTTGGCCTCTTGTCAATCTTCTCCACTACAAGGTTCAAAAACTCAAGGTACTAAGGCTTAGCCCCTAGTGGCGCAACCCCAGATGTCTAAGCCAACCCCTAATTCCTTAACCTTGTATCTCCATGAAGTATTGGATTGCACTTACATGGATCCTTGATACACTATTCTTTAAATTCACCTACTCTCTTAGATACTCTTAATATATCTTAAGAGTTAGATAAGTCTTTATCCATTAAAAAGAATTACTATTGGGGAATATATGTGTTAAAAATAGAACTATTAATTATGAAAATGCTGTTTAGTAATCAATATCACGTTTAAAAAAATTATATTAGAAATATGAGAAGAATATATTCAATGGACTCTTTAATCATTAATAAAATTGATGATGAATTCAAACAAGAAAATTCAAATAAATGTATATGTATTTATATATGAAGATCAAAAAAAAGTCTAAGGATAAGTAACAAAAACCTGGTTTGGAATGAGAGAAGATAACACAAACTCATGAATTAAATCTAATTGGAGAAAGAAAGTGGTTCGAGATAAGTTCCTATCAGAAAGAAGCCACCAATCCATCGGCCTTTCTAACGTGTAAGAAGTAAGAACAGATTGTTTTTTCCCATGGATATTTAACTTGTTTAAAGAATGGGATCTTTAGCTAGGGTTTGTGTCCCCTCATGTTTGTGTAATGTGTTTTAGCTAGGGTGAATTAGTGGATCATTTGTTTTTAGAGTGTGCGGTGTCATACTCCATATGGACTTATTTCTTGTAGGAGATCGATGTGAGATGGGCACTACCTTCACGTATTGACATGCTTTTTCTTCAGTGGCATTTCCAGGGGATTGGGAAGAGGGGCAAAATGATGTACAATGCTTTATTTCAGGCTGTGTTGTGGGTAATCTGGGAGGAGAGGAACATGAGGTGTTTTGAGGACAGGAGCAGGGGTTTGAGGGTGATCATTGATTCGATCACACGGTTGCATCATGGATGGTTGTTCAGAATGAGTTCAGAGGAGTCTTGAGAGTGGATCTTTTCTACAATTGGGGTACTTTGGCTAGGTCTTCCCCTTTTTTAGTTTCTGTTAGTATTCTGTGGCATCCGCCAAGGGAGGGAGTCATCAAGCTTAATTTTGATGGCTCATCTTTTGGCAACCCGGGTCCTTTTGGAGCTTGAGGCCTCTTCAGAGATCATGTGGGACCATTATTCACGCATTTTCGGGTCCCTTAGGGGAGGGGATTCGATTCGTGCTAAGATATGTGTGCTAATTTTTGGATTGAGGGAAGCAAAGTCACAGGGCTTTTTATCTTTGGATGTGGAGGGAGACTATTAGATCGTGGTCGGATGGATGTCTTCTGATGTTACATGTGCTTGGAGATACAGACACTTGTGCAGTCTAGTGAGATTCCTTATCCGTGATTTTTGCTTTTCCTTCAGGCATATACTTAGAGGAGCGAACTGGTTAGCTAATAAGCTAGCTAAGGATAGGGTGGGGAGGGAGACGTATTTTGTTGGGATCCCTAGCATGGTGTAAGGGATCGGAAGGGGACGATCCCCGAGTAGTTCCGATCCGAAATAAACCCAAAAAAAAGTGGATTGTCTGATCCTGGTCCGGATCGGGCGATCTAACTCGGGATCGGCCGAGACGGATCGGACGATCCATAATTTTTTTTTTTTTTTAATTACATGAGGTCGTTCGTCTCGGCTGATCCAACTCGGGATCGGCCGAGAACGATCTCGAGCCGGGAACCGAGTTTAAACACTATGATCCCTAGGGTTGAAATATTAATTTTCATAACATGATAAGTTAATTAGAGCCACATGATTTAGTGATCAATAAATCTCAGCCATTTGATCAGTCTGGGTCACTAGACAATCAAATTGAATCAAGAGTCGTCAAATCATGAGATCAACCAACGATGGGCTATTCAAATCGTGTGATCATCAAGCTTCAAATGGCATTGATGGTAGTTAACAATCCAATCATGTTTTAGCAATGCATAATTTTTATGGAGCATGCACACACAATCAAGCCCAAGCAACTAACTAAAAAGAAGTTGCACATTGAATCCATACTTATGCACCATGCAACAACGGTCCATGTGATATAAATAATAGATCTAACGGCCCAGATGATCTAGATATTAGATCTAACGGTTTGAATGATCTCATATCAGATCTAACGGTCTAAATAATCTAAATATAAGATTTAACGGTCTAAATGGCCTAAAAATAGATCTAATGGCTTATGTGATCTAGATATTAGATCTAATCATATCAAAATCAAATGGGATCTTAATGGTCCATTTTATAGAACTACTGCTGGCTTGATCCCATTTCGGGTGTGTAGGCTTCCTGACAAATTAAATCAAGCTCAGTCATAACTAAACCAAAATATACCTTGACCCACAAATATCAAGGACTAATAACAATCATGATAGAACATAATAAGGTTTAAAGATAGAATCAAAGGGTTTTCCTTAATCTTGGATGTAGTTAAGAGACCTAAGGTCTTGAATGGGTCTACATCACATATAATAAAAAGCTCACACACGTGAATGAAGTATGGTTGGTCAAAGATCAAATTTTTTGTCAACATGTTTTTTGTGCCCCTCGAGTGTCACGTGGACAAATTTGTACGTGTGAGACTCGAGAAGCATTGAATCACCTCTTTCCCTCTTTTTTCTTTTTGGATATTAATAAAAAATAAAAAATTCGATATTTATCTAAAAGATATAGAATATCTTTCAACAATTATTTTTTTTCTTTTGGTTACCCATTGCGTATGAACCTTTTGTTTTTGAAAAGGTGGGAGTCCAAGTTTTTTTTTTTTAAAACTATAACAAAGAGAATGAGTCAAACTGTGAGAAGATTTTATCATTATAAAAAGGGAAAAGGTCTCTCTCAAAATTCTCATACGCAACTAGCAGGTACACCCACTATGCCTTTTTTATTTTTTCTTTTTTAGATTGGGCTATTGATTTTCATTTCATGTCTTCAACATGGAAAGAAGGAAATGGTCTTCTCGGTAGGCTATCACCACGATGAGTGATGCTCATTTGATATGGCTAACTTTTCACTAACATGCTATAATTTCAGATAAGACCATGGCTATGAGTTGATGGCCTTTTTGATAGGACACAACTACGTGCCATCACCATAACATGCCATATGAGTCAAAGCCTCACTTCTTTCCTACAAAGACACGTGTTCCTTTTCTTTTAATATGCCATATGTGTCATCAACATATAACATGCCACCACCATAACGTGCCATATGAGTCAAAGACTCACTTTTCTCCTGTAAGAGTTGGAGACTCTTGAGTTGATTGAATGACATGAGTTAGACCCTTGTCTTTGTAGAGTCAAAGACTATTGAATGTTTGAAAAACATATTGTACACACCGTTCTCTCACAGAATAACGACACATGTTCCTTTTCTTTTAAAAGAAAAGAAGTCTGCCTTTGCTTTTGCTTTCGCTTTCTTTATTAACAAACATGTAACACTAATATTTTTATTGCAACAATAGTTATGGATGACTGCTTCGACACAATTTCTCTCTATTGTATATGTTGCTATTACTTGAGTGGCAACAAATATGACGGAAACAACAATATTTTCTTTTATTATTTTATTTTTGTATGCGTATTCTTCTTCCTTCTTTGTCATAATTGGGTTATGGGACCAAACGTCTCTGCAAATCAAAGTGAATCCCTTTTTCATGAGTCCTAGACTCAGTTTTGATAAAATATAAGAGGTGAAAGAAAAATACATTTAAAAGAGACAGCTGGTGTTTTCTTCTACTTCTCTCTCTATTTTTTTTTTTTCACTGCATAGAGGTACATATCTCCTCTTATTATGCTTTGGTTTCTTGGGCGGAGTTAGGTTCTTTGAACTTAGTATTCCTTAGGAATAACACCTATTACAATGTCTATGGCTGAATCTCCTCCCAAGTTAGTAACGATACTTGAAGATATAAATAATAAGTTCTCACATGTATTTTCAAATTGATTTGAATAATATGGTATGAAAGAAGTATTACCTTTGGGATTTGAATCATCAGAGCCATCATAATCAGGTTGTTCCTCATCCGAATTATGTATAGCTTCAGTTGAGGATCGAGTGCTTGTTTCACCTCTAATGGTACTGCCAACAATCTGGGAGTCAAAATTATGAAGTTCCAAGTTTTCATACAAAGGCTTAGCCGCGACCTCATCCTCATATCATCTGATGAAGATGACCTTTCATTTCGTGCCCTCTTGAAATTTATATCAGTCATCTTCAAGTTCATTACTTTTCTTCTTGTTTTCGACATGTTGGTGAAGATTAGTCGAAAGGTCTTGAAAGCCAGAAGCCTTCCTTTTAAATTCGGGGATTGTAACTGTTCCTTTTAAACAAGTGGAAATCTCACGGCGATTGGATACTGCAAAAACTGGATCTGGAGTGGGAGCTCTACTACAACCGCCATGACTTGAAGGACACTGTTTATGGATCAACCCAAATATAAGGAACTACTCCTGGCCCATCACTTACAATACCACCATGTGCATTGTTCTGTTCTACTCATGCGTTGAATATAAAAATGAGCCCTAGTATTTCTTCTTAAGTATAAACTTTGGGCCTTGGCTAGATCTTCAATGCAACGCTGACCCCTTTGGTTAATACTGAAACAAAGTTTGTTTGAAGGAAAGTTCTGATCAAAATCAAATTGACGAGTAAATCTATTCAGATAGTATGGTTCCAAATGAAGTTTTGAACCTCCTTGAACAGGAAGTAAACCAGAACGCATGCAAACAAAGAACTCAAATCGATCATCAGATAAATCTGCTGTATCCATATGTTCAGTCCCATTCTCTTCATAAAAAGCATTGGACGGAAAGAAACATACTGATCATTTCTAAAATTCAATCGAGCCTCAAATATATTCTTTTTCTCTCCTTGAACTCCAACATACCTTGCCATTAACGAATACTCATTTCGAAATTCACTATCTGTCTACCATAATACAGGGTGGGAAAATGTTCTCCCAACCAGGCAATGACATAATGAATAGGAAAGTTTGGATTTGTCATGCCAGGACCAGACGGTTGTGTAATAAATTGGCCAATATCATGCTATATACATCCTAAAACTGTAGGAGCAAGCGAGACCTTAATCCCCTGACCCATCTATGAAGCCATTACGAAGGTCTCAGGTCTTACCACATCAAAATTGTGTGGTAATACAAATCGGCTAAGCCAAAAAGTCTACAAGTGTACCTTCTCTTGATACTTCCAAAGGCATCCTATCTTCTCTCATCGTCATCTTTTGAGACATCTTGGGTTTTTCCTTTGGGCCTGTGGATAATTGGGCTTCCCCATAAAAGTGCTCAATCCACTGGGTATAATTTACTCTGGGTTGCTTGAAATGATCACATAAGTGGGCATGATTTCTTAAAAGTTCTGTAATAATCTGGGAATATTTCTTTTTTCCATTCCCATCAATATCAAATAAATGATGGTTTGTTTGTACAAATTTCTTATAGGAATCCCGGCGTAGGCAAACTGCCAATAATGTTCAAATCATATAAATAAATGCCCAATTCCCCACTTCCACGATGCAAGGTGTTTGATAGTAGTCCCCATAAACCACAAAATGCTCTCCAAAGATCAACGACAAACTCATATGGATATTGAGAGACAGCCACGGCACCATAAATTCCAGCTTGTCTTAAAATTTCTCCATGTTCATTTAAGATATACTCTGTCCACTCTAATAAATAGGGGTGAAAGGCAGCTCTTTATCTAAATTTGAAACTATCCCATCCCTTTCCTTTTTATAAAAGATTATAAAGGGCGAGACAGAAATCTTTGTCCATCTTTATTTGACAATCCCCGTCATAATCGTTATTAACCTTCTCAAGGGTTATAGACTTAAAACGGGGACCAAAGTGTTTGCAAACATTGATCACCCCCTTCTCATTCTTCGGGTCAAAATCAAACCAACCAGAAGCTACCTCTAACTTCTGAACCTAGCTCACCTGGTCATCACAACTGGCCCGAGCACTGATTTCGCTCAGTGAAGAATACTATAAGTATGTACAATATATAATAATAATAATAATAATAATAATAATAATAATAATAATAATAATAATAATAATAATAATAATAATAAACGATGAAGGCAATTACAAGCCTAATTCATTGGCATCAAGCCTGTTAGTAGCAAGACCTTGAGGGTCCAAATTTTTTTGAGGATCATTTTTAACTCATTTGTGTTTCTTCTATGTACATTTTGCTTTAGGTGTTATTTCTATGGAATACTCTGTTCTGAGAACCCACCTAAATCAATCTGTCCATTTTAGAGGAAAAATAAATAAAGGAATGTTATACAAGCAAAATATTTCTACTTTTATAATACTATGGATTGGGTTATAGGTGTTATTCCTAAGGAATATTAGGTTCAAAGAACCCACCTCCACCCAAGAAACCAAAGCATAATAAGAGGAGATATGTACCTCTATGCAGTTATAAAAAAAAAAAAGAGAAGTAGAAGAAAACACCAGCTGTCTTTTTTAAATGTATTTTTCTTTTCATCTCTCGTCTTTTATCAAACTGAGTCTAGGACTCATGAAAAAGGGATTCAAGCCCTTTGATTTGCAGAGACGTTTGGTCCCATAACCCACCTATGACAAAGAAGGAAGAAGAATACGTATGCAAATATAAATAATAAAAAGAAAATATTACTTTTTCCGTTGTATTTGTTGTCACTTGAGTAATAGCAGCATATGCAATAAAGAGAAAATGTGTCAAAGCAGCCATCCATAACTATTGTTGCAATAAAACTATTATTGTTACATGTTTAGTAATGAAGAAATCAAAAGCAAAAGCAGACTTCCTTTCTCTTAAAAGAAAAGGAAAATGTGTCTTTATTATGTGAGAGAACGGTGTGTACAATATAGTCTTTGACTCTACAAAGATAAGGTTGACTCATGTCATTCAATCAATTCAAGAGTCTCCAACTCTTATAGGAGAGAAGCGAGTCTTTGACTCATATGGCATATTATTGTGATGGCTCATATGGCATGTTAAAAGAAAAGGAACACGTGTCTTTTTGCTTTTCAAACATTCAATAAACTTTTACTCTACAAAGATAAGGGTCTTTGACTCATGTCATTCAATCAACTCTAGAGGCTCCAACTCTTATAGGAGAGAAGTGAGTCTTTGACACTTTTGGCATGTTATGGTGATGGCACGTAGTTGTGTCCTATCAAAAAGGCCATCAACTCATAGCCATGGTCTTATCTAAAAATTATAGCGTGTTAGTGGAAAGTTATCCATATCAAATAAGCTTTACTCATCATGGTGATAGCCTACCAAGAAGAGCATTAGACTTATTGTACATATCAATTCTCTCCTCTTGCTGTGATTCATCAAAAAAAGAAAAAACAAATAGATCTTTATAGTGAAACCTATCCAAAGCATTGTAACTGGTGCCGTCACAAATAAAAGAAAACATATAACAAAAAAAGAAAGAAAAGATTTGTCTAAGTGCTTGGTACAATCTTGTCGGGCGAGAAGAAAGAGAATGACTGGTTTGTTTTTCCATGAGAACCATTTTAAGAGCAATAAAGGTTGGACATTTTAACTGTTGGGATTTGTGAGTTGTGACTATTGCAATCATCCTGAATGGATGAAACATATTTTCCCCTTGGAAGCATGTTGATAGAGGTAATAGTTAGTGGAAGAGAATGAGAGGTGTGACAGTGAACAAAATGATGAAGTGAGTACTGATGATCAGATCTAAGATCACAAAGGTTAACTAACTGAAATTTTCGTTACAATAAAACTCTAATGCATACCAAGTGAAAATATAATTGGCCTGGTAAAAATTAGATGAAGTTTGAAAAACCACAGTAGACCTAACAAGAGAGAAATTGACAGAAGGATGAGAGGGGCAGGATGTAGTGATAGAGAAATTGTAAGTTTCCTTATGTTATTCATTGCATTCAGATACTTAAATAAGAAAAATACACAAACAAACAGAGCAAAATAAGGAACTAACTCCACTACTACTCTGATACTCCTATAGGCTTGGTAAATAAAAACAGACTCCAACAGACTCCTAAAGACAAGGTCAAATTAAGACTTATTCAAATCAAACACTTAACATGTAGTGCCATTTATAGAAGAGAAGGTATATTAGTAGGTGGTGCTGTTTTAGAGAGTGGCGTCAGTTGGAAATTGTAGTTGTTCAAATTTGTGACTGTTGGAATCAATAACTTGGATTATTTTTTCACTATAGAAGCATCAATTGACTTTGAAGAAAAGAGGTGAGAATCAGAGTCCAAGTAGTTGTGGGGAGAAAAGGCAACGGCTGGCTTGAGGATAGAAAGAGAGCTGAAGAGGAATTATGGACAGTGCAGTAGTTTTATGTGAGGGAGGGAAGTGGAAGGGAGAGAGTTTTGGGGAGTCCTTTTGAGTCAATTCATTGAATGGAGAAGGGTACTTATGGAACTTAAAAGTGAACAAAAACCCTACCTCTTTGTATTTCTTATCTTAGTATAGATATTAATCCTCATTGTCTTAGAATAATGCTCATTCTCATTGTCTTAGAATAATGTTCATCCTCATTGTCTGTTAAATCAATAAGCAGAATTTCTGTCATTGTTACCGATCAGTGATGCAGTCTTAGGTTTTGCCATGGTTCTCACCGTCATTCTGAAGGAACAGGTTGTGGGGTTCTGATGTCAAGACATTTGCAGAGATTCAGAGCCGCATTCTCGGTTCCGACTCAGTTTCTATGGAATGAGGCTTCCTGTTGCAAATTTTCGTGGTAATTGTGGACCATCACTTATTTATATTTGATTGATCTCCTAGCAAAGTTTGGTCATTACAACCGGATTTGAGTTTTACAGTTAATTTGCAGTGTTTTGATGTTAGCTTTCTTGAACTTGATTGATCTTCCAAAAGATTTTCCTCTTGAAAATTTGGATTATGCTTTTTTCAGTAACAAACACAGTTCATGATCGGCCTTTGCACTTAACTTTTTTGTTGTCTCTAGTCAATGTACATATATCCAATTGACTGGACAACTTAAGACCATAAAGGCCGAGGGAAAATTTAGAGGATCGACAGATCTCAGTGGGACCAGGCTATTCTGTGTAGAAAAGAGGGATGCATGTTGCACGCCTTTAGCCTCCTACACCCACTCAGCAATTTCTCCATTTCCTTTTGAAACTTGAGGCCAAGAATCATTTTAATTAAGGTTTGTTTGGTTCCAGTTTATAGGGAATTGAATAATTATTTCAAAAGAATATTTTAACCTTCCTATGGAGTATTATTATTGAATCAACGAAAGGACAATGATATTAATTTTCAATCTATATATTTATTTACGATAAAAATAGATCCGTTAAAAAGCTCTTATCTAAATATTTCTAATGATATTAATTTTCGATAGGCTTTTTTAAATACATAATTCATTTTTTTTTTAAAAATCATTATAAAATTTTAAAATAAGTTTTTATAAAGCAAACATGAAACAGCTTATCCTTAAAAATAATATTATTTTAATAATTTTCTACATGCCCTCTACTAGTTTATATATCTATCCACAATTGTACGACCCGACTAGGGCTTGTAAACCTTGTGCACAAGGCTCAGGATCATTAAAAAAATTTTGGGCTCAGGTTTGTATAATTTGGGCAACTAGTAAAAGGTACAACCCGATTAAGGCTTGTAAACATTGAGCAATGCTGAGGCTCTTAAAATAATTTAGGCTCAAGTTTGGGTTAGGCTTGTTAAAATATTTGGGGCAACTAAAAGGTCAGTTCGTAAAAAGTTTTATTCACAAAAAAACTTAGTTTAATGCAAATGTGTTAATATTATAATTGATTATTATTATATATAATGTAATACATAAATTGGTATATATATATATATATATATATATACTAGTAATATTGCACGTGCGAAGCACGTGGTAAACCTATGTTAATTATAAATGGCGATTTTATAAGAAATTCAAATTATTTATAAATGGGTGTGTTTTAAATTAATGTTCAACTGTATCAAAAAAATTATAAAATAATATAATTTTCTTAGTTCTATAAATATAATTTTCAAATTCTATTTTATAAAGAATCTGTATTTCAATAAATAACGTGCATATGTGCTCTATCCCTACATGGTTCTATTTTCATAATTATTTAAAATATCAAGAGATTTTTTATAAAAAATATAAAAGTTTTCTTTATAAAAATTGTTGAGTTGACGATATAAAATCCTATATGAAATTCAATTACCATATATAAATAAAGTAAAGTCGAAAAAATAAAAGTACAAAATCTATAGAAAGTAGTTGTTACTTTTACTTGCAATTGGATTATATTTACATTTATAATTTTTATTAGGATTAGAATTAAAGGTGCTTCTTAACTTATAAGTCTTTAATTTTTTAAAAATATTAGATTTTGTTTAAGAAATCAATGATATGTAAAAATCAATATTTTTAGAAATAAAATTTTTCACAAAAGAAAAATAAAATCGTCAATAAACTTGAGGAATAAAGTAAAGTTTCTAAATATTTTTTTAGTATTTAACCATTGGTTGGTTTGGTTGTATATATAAACTCTAAACTTGCGTGTGTAAAAGTTTTAACACCGTCTCTGTATCAAAGAAAGGAGTGTCAGAGTTTGCAAAGAGACCGAGAGCCATTATTCTCATACAGAAGCATATCAAACAAAAATATGCTTAGAACACAATCAATAATTGGCAAAAAACAGTAATCCATTTGAAATTTGGTAGTCTTTGTTTTTTGTGGTGCAAGTTTTATGAATTTGCAACCAAGTTTGTGGTCTTCTATGCTTATTGTTATTATTATTTTTTTTTCTCTTTTTCGCCACTTCTTTTTGCATTAATCCGAATGAAGAATCTAGAAAATTAGGATCTTTAGAAATATACCATAACTAAAAGAAAACCATGCCAAATAATTCCATAAACAAAGATATTTCTTTCCTTGATGCTCCTATTAGTACAGATGCAATTGCTCTTGTTTCTATTTGCTCTTAATTTCAGTTAGTTGGTAGTCATCACTACTTCAGATTGAAACCAAAATTGATGCAACACCCATTTTGATTCAAGATATTGCTACGTTAAGCGGCGTTGTGATCAAAATGTTCCTCAGCATTTTTCAGTAGTAGGCTTTTGAAAACTAATGAATTTGTTGATTGATAAATTCTACTTATTTGTGTTTCTCGCTACAGAAGACAGAGTTCTTGGAATTCAAACTTAATTATTATATTTTTGCCTTTCATTTACAAATTTTAGACTTGAGAAGAGTAAAGTGAATATAATAATGGAGGATTTTATTCAAAATGAAAGCCAAGAGATGGGAACACTCTTATCCGTTTGATCTCCTCATCAGCATTGAAGGAATAAGAGAACAAAACGCAACAACTGAGTTTGTGACCCTATAGGGGTCCACATGTTGGCCAAGCCATTTTAATGTCATTACTTATGCAACTCAACTCATTTCACTTCAAAAGTGGCAAAATATGCATATTTATTTGCCATCGTATTGTTTTTTTTTTTTTTTCTACTGGGTTAAATGCATCTCTTTTGACTTGGTCGGGCGACAACTTTGCTGCACATCCAATCAGAAACAACGAAATATACTTTAGTGCACCTCATTTATTTTAGCGCTCAAACATTGAGAAATTATGAGAGCAATTCTGAATGTTTAGTTAATAGATGATCAGACCCTCTGGATAGACTATGCAAGTAATATATTACATAAATAAATGTCATTATAATATTTTTGGAATTTTATAAATATATTAGGTCTAAGCGAACCATTTTTGCCATGTTGCAAATATTTTGAGTTGTTTGAAGTGAAACTCACTACACACATAAACAATTGAGGTTCTCCAAATAATTTATTAGCTTAAAATCTATCTTAATAGCTTTCTGATCTTTTAAAATGATGCTTTTAAACATTTTTGTAAAAGGTAAGGACTTTGTTGTAAAAACAACTTTAAATATGAAAAATAAAATATATATAATAAATAATTTTATTTTATTATTTAGTTAATTTTATAATTTAACAAGTAAATATTATTAAATTTTAACAAGTAAAAATGATTGAAATTAAAGTTGATTGATCACATTTATTTTTAGAGTAAGGATAGTAAAAGCTTTATAATTAAAAGAATATGGTTGTAAAAGAATTTTTAAAATGTAAGAATACAAATATAAAATATAAATACGAAAAAATTTATCATTTTAAGAAAATTAAAATATAGTAAAATATGAAGTTATAAGGCTTCATATTTGAGTAATATTCCTAGCTTTCTTTCAGTTCATACCTGTCACACTATCAGTATTCGCATCAGCTCTGAAACGCAGAGTGTTGGATGAGTATCATTCATCTGCATTGCAACCTTCTCAGGGAATTCTTCCCAATTCACAGGCTGTCCAGACCTCCTCTCAAAACGTGAAATGATATCTTGAAATGAAGCAGAGTATAGTGTATACAGGTTCAAGCGAAGAGTCCTCCCTTCCATAGAGTCATCTACAGGGTAGAGTACATAGCAAATTTGAAATCAAGGAAAAAGATAAAAAGTTACTGACCATATATGGCTTAAAAAAAAAAAGAAATGGGGAAAAAACTATTATGAAAACTGTTACAAATATGTGATGGTGAAATCAAGGAAAAAGATTAAAAGTTAGTGACCATATATGGCTTAAAAAGAAAGAAATGGGAAAAAAACTATTATGAAAACCGTTACAAATATGTGATGGAGAATTCACGCTATGTGAAAACTAGACAACACATATTATTGAATTTTATTTTGCATGCTTCTAATGACTGCACCCAAATTGTGTTTGTATGTATTTGTACCATGCTAGGCTCCAAACCACATAATAGATCATCATATTCTAAGTACAATAAGGCAAAAACCAAGCCGGTAAAAATGATAAAGACA
>JAUPMG010032144.1:0-14625 GCA_031762675.1 Pachysandra terminalis | reverse complement strand
GGGTGACCATTCACACCCAAACTCAATGGATGGTGGTGACTCCATTTTAACCCGATCAACCTAGGGTCCACCCGACCCGGGGGTGATCACAAGGGGCTCAAATCCACGGATCCCACTTAAGGTAAACCCAATCACAACCACCCTGAATTTTCAGATAGCCCAATTATAGCTAACCATCCATAATTAGATGGACTCAAAACTATAAGGATCACCTAAGCTTCAAGAAGTTTAGTTACTGAACCACAACTCAATATCTAGTACCTCACTTTTATTAATCCGTGATGACCCTATTAGACTAAACTAATATCTAATTGGTATGACATCTCTAATGTCCCTACCAAGGTCCTTTCACCTAAACAAAACCTAGGGTGAATAGTCACATTGAAGCATGTTATATAATTAAGAGTATAATTATGCTCACACATAACCACCATGTATAGCACTTACCTTGTACATGCATTATGTTCACACACATTCAAAAATCACATATGCATAATCATATCTAAAATCCTAACATGCTTTTATAATTATCATAATGTATCACATATCAGTAACATCATCATATTCAAACCACATTCACATTCATAGCACCCACGTATCATATCTCATATTCACATAATATCATTTTCCATAGCATAACATCATCATGTTTTCAAAACTCAACATAATACCAATCATTCACACATTATCTAACAAATCATAAACATTCATTCAATCTTGAATTCACACTCATTCAGGCCTACAAGTGTAATCCCATCGCACACAATGCATAAGTAAAAATAATCCTAACACCTCAATATACAAATTCTGGGTGTGCACCATCAACCCAGCCACTCTCTCGGTCGACCAAGACTACTCAAGCACAAAATATAAAGATAAACATTTATCGGTACCCGGTCGACCGACAATCTTTGTCCAGTCGACTAGGTGCCTGTAGACAACACTTGATAGAAATATGAATTTTTGCGATCGAAACCACCCAATTGGTGTTCAGTCGACCGGAAACTCACCCGGTTGACCGAAAACACTTGTGCAATCGTCTGAACAACGCGGAACCAGAAAAATTTAGAATTTTTCTTTTGGGTATACAAAGGGCCTCTACTAATCCTGAAGACCTCCTAAAGCCACGCCTTGTACACAATGAAAACCCTAGTTCTTCCAGAACTCCTACGCTACTCAATCGATCAACTAATAAATTCTCTGTCATCTAGGGTTTAAAAGCCAACTACAAACCAAAATCCCACATGCATACTTTTTGAATTAAATAAATTCTTTTGTTAAATTCGTGTAGGGTTAAAAATCCCTAGCACTTCACTAGCAACACATCACCTAATCACTTCCAAACTTACAGAATCAAAAATCTATTACTTTCCTCCCATCTAAAGCATAAATTTAATTACATACATAAATCCTCATCTTCTCGATTTTTAAAACCATGTCTAACAACCTATTATCAAATGGTGTAAAACGAACTAATTGATATGAATACACCTACCTCAAAAAGTGCATAGAAAATTTCACGAAAAATATGAGGCTCCTTCCGAAACTACGAAAGATGCTTGAAGAATGACAAAGATCGACAAAGAATAGAAGAAAACTCTGAAATTCATAAAACCCTAGCTCTCTTCTCCTAATCGCTACTAACCTTATAGCCAAACACTCCAAATCTGATTTTGATTATGATACTAATCAGACCAAAAATCCAAAAGCACATATTTATAGAGAAAGCCTTGTTTCTCAGGTTCAACCACTGGTCCAACCCCATAATCTACACTAAACCATCGGTTAAACCAAAATCACTTAATGTACCAAAACATGATATGGCGCATGCTCGTCCATACAAACATACACGCATTAGCATACAACAACGCATATAAAACGTATAAAATAACCACACACACACACACACATATATATATATGCCATGTGTACCATGTGAGTGTGTGCCATGTGTGCAAAAGTGTACCCTGTCACTACATGAACTCAAGTCCATAGTCAATTAAATAAAGAACAAATCAATTTAATTAAGCCCAATTCCTTTAAATTAAGCCCAAAGCTAATTAATTAGGCGCAATTCTATTAAGTCCCAAACCATGGATTATGCTATCGTGTGTGATCATGTAGAATTCAAATCCTCCAATCGAAATTCAAGCACTTGTTTAAAAAAAATTCAGCGTGTTACAGTTGAGGTGTGGAGCCTGATTCCTTAGATCCAACCTCTGTTTTTGGGCCTTCTCTATTAAGGGCAATTTTGTACTTTTGTTCTCTAGGGTGTTATGGTAACCTAATATATGAGGGTTAGGATGTATACAAATTTATGGTGAGAGTCTGGAAGTGGTGAGGGAGATCTCTATAACCCTATTCTTATTTTGTTGATTATAATGGATTCTTCGCTGCCCCATGATTTTTTTTCCAAAAGGATGTTTCACGTAAATCGTTGTGTTATGTCATTGATTTGTGTTCTTCATCTCTGTTTATATCTCTTTCTTAACAAAATAAACCTGGGCCTCAATCAAAATATTGATATTTGATAAGTTCTCTTAGTTTTACACATACTATTGACTGCAAAAGGCATTTCTCTGTCTTTCTTCCTTTGCTATATTGTTTTGTGCATACATTTATCCTTGAACTGCTGCATTTGCTGTGGCTGCATTATCAACCATATTCTGGGTTTCAAATCTATGGTGGGAAGAGTCTTCATTACTGATACTCTTCAATATATATATGGCTAGAGTGACTGATACAGAGATCCAGTTCTTATAACAAGAACACAAAAAATCATTGTAAGAACATTTTCTATTAAAAATTCTATGAAAATACACATCATCCATTCTGTCTCCTATTTGATAACATCATTCATACTTTGGCGAGTGTCCTCGACATTCTTGACGAGGTTACAAGGGATTTTGTATAAGCAACCGGCAAAGCCATTATCTTCTTGGCTTTGCTAACGTGCGCCCTCTTGGTGAAGTTGTTGTAATCGTTGGCTTCAATCTCATCCAATATCTGTCGATACAATAGCAAGGATGCCCATACCTGAAACACATTGTGTGAAAAATGTCTTCAGATTCTTTAGATTAAGTTGAGGGTTAGACAAATGACTACAACAATCCTTTGTGATCATCATTCGTTTAATCCTATGTCATGTACGTTTACATAATTTGGTTTTGATATTCTCCATTCTGATCAGTATCCACTTCGGGTGATAACAGATGGAAATGACTACTCCTCATTTAGGTGATTTCAGTGTGCTTGTGTTTGTAAAGTTCTTTTGTGCTTACTGGCCATCTACTAGCTGAACTGAGCTCTGTAACTCCTTTCTCTGCTTGATCGAAGAACATCCTTGCCCTCTTAATTTGGCTCTTCATGAAAGTCCTCCATCTATCTGTGACCCTTCCGGCAAATATGTCATCGTCTGAAAGCCCTGCTTGTGCCAGCTCATCCTGTGGTAGATAAATCCTTCCTCTTCTTGCACTGAATCAAAATAAATTCATTGAGAAAAAGAATTTTAAGCAAATGATGGAAGAACTTACTAGATACCAATCAAGATTAAAACAATGACTTTGATTATAGGGTTTCTGGAACTCGGAGAGATCAAGAAAGGAGAACTTTCATTACATTAATAAAATTGATAATTGTAGTAAGCGGAAGATGTTAACACAATGTTGAAGACTTGAGACTGAAGGAATTATGCATACATATAATGATGAAATAAACCAAGAATTTAAAGGATAACAAGTATTAAAGCACTACACTTACTCTTCTCCCACATCCCTGAGAATGTTGGTTAGCTGATTTGCGATTCCCAACGCCAAGGCCGCATTGTAGACACTCTCTGTTGTTGCCTGCGACATGAGGTCGATGCCCATAACCGGAACACTCATCAATCCTACTGTCCCAGCTACATAGTAACAGTAGAGATAGAGTTCATCAAAGTTCTTGTATCTTGACTTCTTAAGGTCCATCCTCATTCCTTCAATCATGTCTCTGAATGGCTGAAAATTTAATTTACATAAAAGAAAATTACAAACAACAACTAAACAACAAGTTTTAGTGAGAAGTAAACCAACATCAAACGTCTTTCGACTATAGTGGTGATCATCATGAAAAATTATTCAATCTCTTAGATACAACGACTAGCAAGAGTTTGTAATGACAAGTACCTGAATGTCAACAGGAAACTTCGCGACTGTATCTGATAAAGCTGCATCAAGCATATCATAGGGACGACCTTCAAATAGATCCCCCAACCTTGATTCCCACCGGTCCAAAGCCATTGGTGTTATGTGCGTAGCGTTGGGGCCATCAACAAGCTCATCCGTCCTCCTGCACCACACTGCACAACAGAGGAAGTCATAAAATCGGAAGAACTTGAGGCCATCTACAAGTTCATTACATTTTACATTGGACCAACATGCCAGACACTTAGATTGATAACACATAGATGGTCCCTTGTGTTATATGATCTGTTATATGATCCATATACACAAGGTCACAAATTCCCAGACTAAAGTTAATGTAAGAAGTCATTCCAATGCTGAGGTCCTGGGCTCAAACTGAACTAATACCTATAGACTGAACTCGTCATCGGAAAAAAACATGATTTTTATCCTTCTTTAAGGCCTAATATTAAGCATGGTTTTAAATTTCCCTGATATTTCCCTTTTCCAACATCAGTGAAATTTCCCTTGGCTCTCAATTTTCCTGTATAAATTTTTGAAGGAAACATTGCGAAGAAGCAAAATTTTCTCAAAATTTCCCTGTTCTGAAGGCCCAAAATTTCCCCCAGAATCAAAATTTAAACCCTTGACTGTACCTTCGTCTTCTACAATTATATAAACTAAACCCAACTAATATTAATCTCTGATAGAGTATAAATAATCCCTTTCCACCTTTCACACAAGCTGAATTACTTATCCATGGTTCTACAGTAAAATACATCAAGTAGAGTTCTAGTTATAGGCTGTGGTCACTCACCATATATTGCCCATATAGCTTTTCGCCTCTCAGGGGTCATGAGCAATGTTCCTGAAATATAGAAGGAGAACTGAAATCAATTCTATAGTGATATCATCTTTACTCTAATCTAAAGTTCTTATTAAAGGTAATCATCAACTCAAATCCTGCAAATGAAATAACAGGAAAGAAGGCTAACCCAAGTAAAATGTCTTGGCATACTCTGCACAAACTTCTCCACATCGATCATAAGCTTCGCTCAATAAGCCCAGAGTTCCTGGAATAACCATCTCTGGCTTCACATCATCAGCACTTCTGGATCTTAACTGCTCTTTGACCAAGGCCGCCTGCTTAAGCACTACATCATAAACCCTCTGCTCTGATGAGATTGACATTTCTCCGGCGGGGTTTGCAACTAAGCTCGAGATCACTGGGAAGTTACTGCTGCTCTCCGACCCACCCAAGCATGAATACTTCAAATCTGCAGTGAGAGACCAAGGACTCAATCTGGGTTTCTTTCCCTTACTTATGCCATTAAACTTTGAACCCAGAGTTCCAGGGGTGGATCTTGAGCTATCCAAAAACCGAAATCCTTCCCGGATTGACTCCGAGAAACCAAGGCAGTTAGAAATCTCTGTGCTGGGTGAAACAACCCATAACATAGTAACAGACATGTTGAATTTCTGAAGCTCTCCTTCTGCTTCTCCTTCTATTGTCTTGCTTATCCCACACTAAACAGAACTAGATATCTCTTATTCTTCTATTGAAAAAGCAATCTACCTATAAGAGAAAAGGATCAAAACAACTTACTAAATTCAAGCAGTATAGATCTACAAAGAATCTATCTAACAACAAGTCCTTAGTTTTTGAATTCAACCTCAAACAAATAGTAGATTCCCAGAAGCCAAATAACCTAATACCCCAAATCAGATCAACAACTTATACTTCCAGTTTCTGAAAGTATTCTTCAGTGCTCGAACAGAGAAAAGTAAGCTTAGGTAAATGTCTTTCTCCTTTGAAATTTCAATGAAGTAGTGGGTTTCTCACTTCCAACTTAATCAAAACAAGCTCACAATCTACAGTCCACCCCACCAATTTATATTCCAAAGCTAAATCACTAATACCCAGAAAACAAATAAAAGATAAACAAGAAAAATAACATGTTCTTACTTTCTACCGCTCAAAGGAGCCTCCATTCAATTAAACAAAGCATCTTACATTAACATCAGATAACAGCTACTAACGGCCATTGAATCTCACCACTCGCAATCACAAAACCCACTTAGTTCTCCACTCTTCCAGAGTCCCATAATTTAATTTTATTATTATTTTTTTTTCAATTTTTCATTTTCATCCTCTTCCCACTTTTTTTTTTCCGGTAAAGAACCTCTTCCTACTTGGAATTGTCTACTTGTGTTCGTCATTTGTTAAACCTTTTTGCGACCAGCAATCTGAGCACATGAAAAGCAGCTCCAATAAAATCTAACAAATATGACACGTGGCGCCTCCGACCAATGGACGAAAGATAACCTTATCAGAAACACAATCCCACCAAAATGGTTGACACGTGTGAGATTACACGCGGCAATTGTTAATCGTGACACGACACAGGAATTCGTAGTTGTTGAGACCATATATGAAGAAGAAAAAACAGGCAAAGTGTTTTGGAAGGCCTCGAGAAGGGAAGTTTTGTCTTCAGGTGTAAATGGTGTCGGAAGGTCCACAGGTTTTTGCAGGTGTTCTACATGGCTTGGGGTTTCTTATTTGACACGTAGCTCTGCACTTTTTAATATGGTCACGAACTCTGTCCGTGGACTATTTATCCTTTTAGGAAAAGTCACCGAATTTAGCCGAAGGAGAGGTATATGGATTCTGGACTCTCCACATGACTCGTATGAGGTTCATCTGTATTACGTAATAGTGTTTTATGGTGATGAATAATTGACTAAGAATTAAATCATTGTGATCTTATTAATAGAAGAAATCATTGTAATCTTATTAATAAAGATATAATTATTAGGATAAAATATAATTTCATCCATGAGGATGAGGTTTGTACCACTTGCACTTAGACCTCGTGAGGTTTTTGAAACTACATTGACTCCTTTTATATGAAACCTCCAGGAGTCATGGATTAATTTATCTCTAATAAAATATAAAATTACTCCTCAAATACACCGCCCCCACCCCATCACCACCACCAACCACCACTACCACCCCAACCCCATTGTGATCTTATTAATAAAGAAATAATTATTAGGATAAAATATACTTTTATCCCCTGAGGTTTGTATCATTTGCACTTAGACCTCGTGAGGTTTTTGAAACTACATTGACCCCCTTTATATGAAACCTCCAGGAATCATGGACTAATTTATCCCTAATAAAATATAAAATTGCTCCTCAAATACACCGCCCCCAACCATCACCACCACCCCATCACCCCCTCCCCCCCTACCACCACCGATGGGGTGGTGGTGGTGGTGATGGGTTGGTGGTAGGGTGGTGGTGTTGGGGGGTGGTGGTGGTGGTAGTTGCGGTGAGTGGTGGTGGTGGGTGGTAGTGGTGGGGTTGGGGTGGGGGTAAGGGATTTGAGAAAAGTAATTTTATATTTTATTAGGTGTAAATCAGTCCATGATTGAGATTTTAGATAAAGGGGGTCAATGTGATTTTAAAAAACTCTAGGGAAGTGCAAATGGTACAAACCTCAGGGGGAAAAAATGTAATTTACCTTAATTTTATATCAATATATATTAAATCATCATTCAACGTAAGTTCAGAGAAAATGAAGGAGTTATTTGGAGATTTAGGGTCTTCATCGGTTTAAATCTACGAATCTTTAAACTACCAATATCCAAGAAGGTCTTACATCCGTTACGAGATTGGGGTGAATACATGTTCAAAGGTTCAAACAGAAATTGTTGTCGAGACAGATTACGGAAAGTGGGGATTCCCTCAATTTTTTAAAGCAAACCAGAAAACATAGCCACAAACAAGGCAATAGGGTTTATCTCCAGCGAAGCCCCAAGATCTGCGAGCAGCAACAAGACAACTTCGTACCCGGCTGAGGCGAAGATGGGATTTGGGATTTCCACAGGCTGCCATCTCTCTACAAGACCAAGGGTTTCGATCGAGATCAGTAGGTGAGAAGCGTGATTTCAAGAGGAACAAAAAGGTTATTATATCTCTGGTGACTGCAACGGACTATATGTCACATTTCAAATTCGAGATATAGAATCTTGAGGATTTTAAGAAAATAATTTTCGGATCCACTACGTGGACGCGAATTTCCATCCACAATACTTAACCAACGTCCTGATTAATCAGAGTCTAAAATCATAATTCAGCAAAAATCTTAAATAAATCAAATATGTAGCTCAACTCATATCTGTTAAGCTAAAACCCACAAAATAAGTAGAAACTAATCTATTATAAGTTCATGCCACTTAGGGTTAAAACCAAGTTTATAAAAATCAACATATAATCCATCAAAGTAAATCAAGTATCTGAACTAAAAGAAATCTCATCTCCAGGTCAGCAAGTCAAACAAACTGATTACTTGTTTTAAGTTAATGGCCAGCCGAAGCCTCGTAGAGAAATCCAACGAATTTACAATAAATATTTTCATGCATACATAACAATATGGTAAATTCATGCAATTTCAATTAACAAGTAAATCTCACATACTTAAAAGATATATCACATTCAACATGATAACCTTATTTCACTTTGAAAACCACACAAGTAATCAAATCATGTCATTATAATTGTTCACATGGTCCCACCATGATAAATCATAGGGCACACATGATCCCATCATGAATTAAACCCAATCCTCATAGTCCCACTATGAATCAAAATATATCATACATGATCCCATCAAGCAAACACCTAAATCACATAGTCCCACTATGAATCACAACACAACACATGATCCCACCATGTAACACAAGCAAACTCATAGTCCTACTATACCACAACAAACATCCACATGGTCCCACCATGTAACACAAGCAAACACATAGTCCTACTATGTACACAAACAAACATCCACAAGGTTCCACCATGCTACGCCCAATAACCACATAGTTCCACTATGCAATTAAACAAACAAATAAATCATATGGTCCCACCATGCTAAACAGCCACCACATGGTCCCACCATGCTACGACCAGTAACCACGTGATCCCACTATGCCAACAAATACAACCCAATCACAAGCACAAACACAAGCACTAACAAATCAGCATATGAAGATACACAACAATCACCTCAATCAAACATGTGCAATAATGAATGCATTATGGTATGATGAATAATGAAATGAGGATGATATGCAATGCAATGCAGGGGTAATTAGGCTTAACCCAATTACATGCTTATTCAACCGTACGACCATTCAACCCATTCTTTAAGGGACTTGCACTCACGGAAGAATGCCACAATTCCATTCTTTAAGGGACTTGCACTCACGGAAGAATGCCACAATTCCATTCTTTAAAGGACTTACACCCATGGTAGAACACACCATTCTTTTATGATTATTCTTTAAGGGACTATCACCTCACGGTAAAATACTCCAGTAAACCAAACCATTCCTTAAGGGACTTTCACCCCACGGTGGAACACACCAGTACACAATACCATTTCTTAAGGAACTTTCACCCACGGTGGACACACCAGTATACCATACCATTCCTTAAAGGACTTTCACCCACAGTGGAACACACTAGTAGATAAACATTGTCAATCCCATTGACTACCAGTGGATGCTCGCAACACCACTCACAAACCATAGTAGAAGCTCCCAATACCACTCACAAACATAATCCAAACAATACAATCCATACCTCACAATCAATCATATAAAAGTAATGGATACTCCCAGTAACCTCATACATCATACAAATCCACATTGAAACCAATCATAAGCCAAAACAGTGAATGCTACAAGCACCACTTAAACCATTCAAATTCCTATGCTAACATAGCTAAGAATCCAACCTTTACTTGTAGTCCAATATTTAGGTCCAAACTCATTAAAGTCAAAATCTCTTTATATCTCATCCAGGACTGCCCTATGTTCCTGAATTTGAAACCTTTTCATACACTTTTTAACATTCGACCATAATCATCTCTTTTGCACACAAACCAACCTCATACACATGTCTATAACACCCCAAGGAAATTTTTCCTAAAATTTGAATCCATTTAGGGCTCGGTAGATCCTCGGTATCTGCCGAGGTTCTTACTGAGAATCTCGGTAGATCATCTACCGAGCCTCGGTAGATTATCCCGAGAGCATGTATTTTTTTGGAATTTTTGGTAGATGTCTCGGCATCTACCGAGAGTCCTATTGAAAGCTAAATTCATCCCAGAACTGGGTAATACACAAATCAAAAAATCATTCATGAATAAATCTCAGAAAATCATACATAAATCATAAGAACATATAAGATCATCACAACCACATTAAACTTAATCTAAGCATGCTAAATCATGTATACAATCCTTCATAATATTTATTCAATGCTCATACTATAAGATCACTATTCAGATCATGCTTCAAATCATGAAATCATGCATTCCGATCTATAGCTATAACATTGCTAAGATCCACGAATATGATTATCATAAAATCGATGGGAATCCCTACCTTATTCTTCTCAAATCTTTTGTCTGCAGTTAGAGATGGTTGATCCTCAATCCTCCTCTAGTTTTCCTTCCTTTTGATCTTCCTTAGCTTTTCTGCATTCTCTTCTTCTTCCTTATCCTCTCCTTCACCTTCTTCTTCATCTTCCTCTTCTTTTTCCCCAAGACTAGTGACGGCTAGGGTCGGGTTCTTCCTTTCTCTCTCTTAGACACCAAAACCCTAACTCACCCTCTTAAAATACTATTCACGTTACTATTCATTAACCCATTTTGTTAACTTCTAAAACTACTTAATTTTACCCATTTACCCTCTCTTAACTCTCCACACACATAACCAATAGATAAGGTAACTTCTCCACTAAGACTTCTCGCCAAAGCTTACTAATCTACCATTGTTTCCATACATGATTTCCACGCCCAATTCAAATCCCAACCCAACTCAATTTGGTTTAATTCTTCCATAACCTCCATACTTCCACTCAGTTATTCTTATTATCCAGATTTCTTTTTAATTACCAATTTAACCCAACTCTATACATTAACTATCAAATGTGTAACATTGATTTGTGCATCCAAATTTAACTTTACAATTAATATTATAAGGTTACTCTAATTGATTATGATCATTCTTAGGCTGACTAATTTAAGTCTCTACACATATTGGGTTGTAATTACAAATTCTACTATTTTCAATTATCTAGATACACAACCCTATATAATCTCTCACAAAGGATTTTCATTGTTAATTATAATTTAAAGATACGGGTCACTACAATCTACCCCCTTTAAAAGAATTTCGTCCTGAAATTTACGGTTGTCCCTATTCTGTATTCGAACTAACAATAGAGTCTATTTCGCAATATATTAGTGGGGTGAAGTCATCCTACTATCATAATTCCGCGTCACATATGTTTTGAATAAAGCGAAGGTATCTACGTATATAAGTTTCAATCACTCTAGTGTGAAATTTATAACATTATTATCAACAGGCTGTTAATTATAATCAATCTTAAATCCCACCGTATGATAAAAAGAATTAGTCTGCAGAGAATGTTCATATGATTACCTACTCAACAGATTTATTATTTTGCTCTACGTTTACTTTCATAATAGGGAAGTGTTGAATCTAAAGTTTATGAGTGTCAACTGCATATATTCCTAACCAGCATAATTTCTATGATCATATATTTCTAAACTTCTATTTATCATGATGACAAAAATATTATATTGTAACTAATATGGTTAATTGTTATCATTTAACAAGTTTAGCATAACTACAACCACAATACACACATTAAGTCGCACATTTTGTTAAATTATGATTACAAGTTCTAATAATACTACAAAAGCATTAGTCATAGTACTACCATACTATTTGGTCACCCACACAACGTTCCATTTTCACAAACAATTAATATAACACTACACAAGACTGACGATGCACATAACACAAGACAATCAATCACTACACACATTCACATCACAAATACACACTTAATGGGGGCTACCAACACTCATGCAACAATTAGATGATGAAAGATAAACACACACAAAGTTGTAATAGATATGGATGATATGATGCATAATGCTCAAACACATACAAAGCATGAAAATGATAAAATGAATACAATGCAGGGTTGTTAGGCATAGCCTAACCATAAAATCACATCAAGAAAACCTACAGTTATCACTTGGTCACCAAGGACCTCACACAAAACATAAGTAATTCATACTCTAGGAATTCCCACACTATTAATATCTCAAACATACTCATGTTACACCTGTACCACTCATCATACCCTATACTTACACAATTCACTTATATACAATTCATTATTATTATTTTTATACACTTACGCCTTTCGTTTTCCTATAACATGTATTATTTAGACTATATTTAATTTCACATTTAGTTCATAACAAGATAATTTTTTTTTTGTATATTATGTAATAATAATAACTACATTCGTTCTTGTTTCATATTCGATTATAATATGCTCTTGTACGAAAACATTCAATTCGAGGTATATAACTTTAATTAGGTTATTACTTAGTTTTCATTTATTTGTGTATATGTCTAATTCCTTTCTATCTTCAAGGAATTTGATTCAATGCATTTGCAACTGCATTGTCTCTAGTTTTTGGAAAATAATTTGTTTTAGTATCATAATTAATTTTAGACCCATATCAATCAACCGATTTTATGTCTTTGATTATCATGTCCTTTAAAGACAAGGTAATCCAATATACTAATCATAAGTTTCATTCTTATAATGCACTTCCAGACTTTTCAAAAGTAGTGGTACCCCAACTCGAAATTGTCTATCCAGCATTATCGATAAAATATACACCAATGCAACCCTACTCATGATCGAGCAGTTAACACATAATACTTAGTAAGAAGCTTATAATTCTATAAGTAAAATTCCTATGCCAACATGTCTCTAAGCTTAAGGTTTGATAGTTCCGGTTAAGTATACTCACACGTATTGCATGAAAGCATAGAAGGCATGCCACTCCGAAATAATCACACAATGTCAAACAATTGCAAGAAGCACTCAGCACACAATTCAAAGCATCTCACAAGGGGTACTGTAATGACTCGATCCGTTCAAAAGGAAAATAAAATCTCATCTACATTTATTTATTTATTTTATTTTATTAATTAGTTAATTAATTATTTTATTATTATTTAATTTATCATTTTATCTATTTATGTGCATAATCGTCTCGCACGCATTACATGATGTGCACCAATGATATTTTTTATGTATATGTGTGTGCATGGAGTTAAACTATAGGAGAAGTGCTAATTAAATGAATAAATGGCAGTTTAGTAATTAGGGGGATGGCATTGTTGTAAATAATTGTGTTGGAGGTGAAAAGGGAAAGGGTTTAGCAAAAAGAGAATGAAGGGTTAGGAATGGAGGGTTGAGATGAGAGGGTCATGGAGCAAGGGTTAGGATGAAGAGGCAAAAAGGGTAGAGGGTTGGATGCTTGACAAGTGGCTAGGAGAGAGGGTAGTGTTAGCTTGCTTGATAAGCTTGCATGAGAAGCTTCTTATGCAAGTTTTGTCTTTGGTTAGGAAGAGAGAAAGAAGAGAAGAAGAAAGGAAAAAAGAAGAAGGGATTGGAATTGCTCAAGTATCAAGGTGAGTATGGATTCTAACTTGATTGATGATTTATTTATATATATTATTTGTGAGAATGCTTAGTTGGATGTGTAAAATGTATTGATGTTTTGATTGCAATGTGTTTTACTTGAATATGATATATGTTGAATAGAACTAGGTATATAATGATCTAGTGTAGAAACCCCTTGGAAATCCCCAAATTTTGGCCTGTTCAGACCCTTTGGCGCACTAGTCGGCGCGCCGAACAAGTCGCCGACCAGGAACAGCACGCCGAACTCATCTTCGTTGCGCCGAACAAGTCGCCGACCAGGAACAGCACGCCGAACTCATCTTCGTTGCGCCGAACAAGTCGCCGACCAGGAATAGCACGCCGAACTCATCTTCAGTGCGCCGAACAAGTCGCCGACCAGGAACAGCACGCCGAACTCATCTTCGGAGGGCTGAACGCGTCGCCGACCAGGAACAGCTCGCCGAACTCATCTTCGGAGGGCCGAACACGTCGCCGACTAGGAACAGCACGCGGAACACGTCGTTGACCATGAACAGTACGCCGAACTCATCTTCGGTGCGCCGAAGTGGCTACCGAAGCAAAAGGTCACTTTCTGTAAAGTGCGCGGAACCATAGACCAGTACGCCGAGAGACAGTCGAACCTCTCTTCGGCGCACTCCTTGGTGCGCCGAAGACATTTGCCACTTTCTGTAAAGTACGCCGAACCACAGGTGGGTTCGCCGAAGATCCCGTCGAAAACCATCTTCGGCGCAACGAAGGTGCGCCGCATGGTCACCGAAGCACACTATTGTACTTTTAGACCTTGATTGAATTGTGTATCTTGATTTGCATATGGTACGTGAAATTGTATCCTTATTATGTACACTTGCACAT
>JAUPMG010032133.1:0-11080 GCA_031762675.1 Pachysandra terminalis | reverse complement strand
TCTCGCTTCCTTCGAGCCACATATTAAGGCTTCTACTTCAACTGCTAAGGAATAGCCATTCTCGATTGGGCCTAAAAACTAACTTCAGGTCTCCCTTTTGTCATTTCCAAACACCCCTCTAATGCCCGACCTTCCCGGACTGTAGTAGGAACAGGGGAAACCATGTTTTGAGAACCTCCATTTGAGGAGTCAAGGATTATATTCCCCTAATTATATACCACACCCACAAACCTGATCTCTTTCAAAATAAATGGCTAACAAATCAAGTAGCAGATGATGGCTACAAATAATTCCCCTTCAAAAGAAGCACTTATGGAGGCTCGATTGTAATGGCATAATTGGTGACTGCCCTCGTGAAGTTCTGTATCCTGATAAATGTTTTGCAATCCAAAGGTTTTTCCGGCAACGTATAGCAGGTAGCAAGTTGCAGAAAATGGCCCAGTTCTGGTAAGGCCTTGTTTTCTCATTTTAGAGCCCGCGGGTAGTGATCAATAATGGTAAGAATGGATGATAGCATTCATGGAAAGGGAAAAGTATACTTAACAAGTAATAAAGGACAATTTCAATAAAAAGAAGTAAAAATAACAAATAAAAATAAATAATACACAAATTCATCATGTTATGCTTAATATGCAATTATTATGCGTAACAGATATACTAAATAATAAATTATACATATTAAAAAAAAAACATACACATACAACTAATTGATATTTTGTTTTTAGGATTTATCTAAGTGTGCAAAAAAAACGTCTACAGAAATAGAACAGCTATAGAGAAATTCCACTTGGTATTGGTTGAGTAACCTCCATTCCATAAATGCTATGAGGTGATATATGTATAACTATGTAGACAGTCGGTCAGCATTTTAGGTCTAAGATCCTTAAGGGATATCAATAAATCTCTTTTAGGTATAATGATTTGGAGATATGAGATTGGGATAGTGGTTAAAGGAAAGTCCTTGTGAACAAATATGGTAGTAGGCCAGGCCAAGTTGTAAATGTCGTCCAAAGACATGTCGCCACTCGCCAGACCTTTCTAAGGACATGTCAACAACATAGCCGCAACATGGTGGAAAAAAGAAAAAGAAAAATAAGTAAAAAATAAAAAAGAGCGAAAATACAATATTTTTTAACGAAACTTTGTAGGGATCTGACTAAGAGCGAAATACATTTAAATAACTCTAAATAAGAAGGAAAAAGAAAAACAATGCACATATAGTGATTCATACATATTTGGGGAGGTACTATTGCATATCAACATGGGAAAAAATGGAGAAATCATTCACAATGATAACCTAAATAAGACAAGCATATCTAAATGCACTAAGGCCACGTTTGGTGCAGCTTCTTAAGGACGAAGCCCTTCCTAGATCTAAAAGGGCTTCCTAACCAATGCTTGGGTGTTTGGTGATACTTATGAAAGCTGCTTCGGATGGAAGCGCTTCTTCATGAAGCACTTTTTGATGAAGCAGGAGTGCACTGTTTCTAAAAATTACATTGCGGAAAGCAATTAGCAGTTTTCTAAATTTGATTGAAACTTTTAAAATGGCAAAATTACCTTTCATTTCTATTATAAATTTTTTAAAAGGACAAAAACATCCATCTAGCCAAAAATTATGTACTGGAGCAACCTTTTCTTTAAATTTTCTCACCAAATGTAATTTTTAGCCAATTGCTTTGTTTCAAAGCGCCTTTTCACTAAGCCATTCACATTGAAACCCTTCCATTTGTAGGAAAATATGCCAAAAGGGCCCTAAACACAATATTTAGGCTATTATTATATGGAAGTGGTACCAACGTACCATGGGCTGGGCCCAATATTATCACTACACAAAGATGACGATGTAAATTCAGTATAGGGGTGGTGGGGATGACATTGAGCCAAGTGTCACTCTTTATGGATGTGATGTACTGATATCTCATTGTATTTGCGCATTTCATCTAATTGTATTAAGTCATTTTGGCAATTTATTGTGTTTAGTGTACTTTGATATGTTTTTTTATTTAGACTACCATTGTGGGTGATTTCTCTATTTTTTTCTCATGTTGGTATGCAATCGTACCTCCCCAAATATATGCCACCCACTACATTTGCAAATTTGGCATATTTGGATTTCTTTTTTTTTTTATGAATCACAACAAGATGTATTTATATCATCAAAAGTAGAAAATAGATACGTACAATAAGTCTGAGATGGACTATGAAAAAGAAGAGCAAAGAAAGAAAAAAGAGCACATAAAAATAGAAAAAAAACAGCCTAGATCCATCACAAACCTAGGATAAAACACCTCAAACCCCCAACCTAAGCATCTCCTCACTAGGGACCACAACAAAATAAGCCCCCCTCCCCACTGCATCCTTAGCTAACTTATCAGCTAAACCATTCTCCCGTTTAAGAATATCACTGAAGGAAACGCACGGGGTAAGAAATCGCACTAGGCTACACAAGTGCCTACATCTCCAAGCACATGTGACAGCAAAAGACATCCATCCGACCAAAATCTGGGAGTCTACCTCAACATCCAAAGATAGAAAGCCTTGTGACTTTGCTTCCCTCAATCCAAAACTCAGCGCACATATCTCAACACGAACCGAAGCCCCCTTCCCTAAGGGAACCGAAAAGGCATGAATAATGATCCCATGATGATCTCTGAAAAGGCCTCCAACTCCAGAAGGACCTAGGTTGCCAATGGATGAGCCATCATAATTAAGCTTGATGACTCCCTCCCTTAGTGGATGCCACAGTATACTAACAGTAACTGAAAATGGGCCATAGTACCCCAATTGCAGAAAAGATCCACTCTCAAGACTCCTCTAAACGCATTCTAAACCACCATCCAGGACGCAGCCAATTGAGTAATCAATCAATAATCGCCCTCAAGCTCCTACCCCTGTCCTCAAAAATCCGCATGTTCCTCTCCTCCCAGATTACCCACAACACAGCCTGAAACGAAGCACTGTACATCATTTGGCCCCTCGTCCCAATCCCCCAGAAATACCACTGAAGAAAGAGCATGTCAATGCATGAAAGTAGAATCCATCTCACATAGATCTCCTGTAAGAAAAAGTTCAGATGGAGTATGCCACCGCACACCCGTGGACGTTAGTTCTGGACCTATTTCTCTTGTACTAAAGATTCCATTCGAGGTTCCTCAATTCCCTAAACACAGGTGATGAACAACCACATTCCCCTCCCGCCTCACCCTTAGTTCTCTTAAACCTGGTCACCGCATCTGGTATGCTCACACAATTGCGTGATTTGTCAGATACCTCCATTTGAAACAATGTGGCAATGCCCTCAACCCCACCCACTCATCCAAATCCCACTCTTCAACTAAAATTGTACCTTCTGATTCTGGAGCCTGAATTCTGCAAATTTGGGAAACATTCAGATTTGGAACCACCTGTCTCTCAAGCAACAGTAAGAGCAGAGAGATGAACAAAAAAAAACCCAATGGTAGAGGATAGCCAGTGAAATACAGATAATGCTTGCAATGTCAGCGACATGTCGCTGATTTGGAGATGGGGGTCCCGAAACCATGATGTAAATCGATTTTACCCTGGTTTCAAGCGATATAGGTGACATGTCAGCGACATGGGGGGAAAAATTTCAAAACTTTCCGCTATTTCCCTCATGTCTATCGACGTGGACAACATGTCAGCGACATGAGAAAAAATTTCAATTTTTTTTAGAAAAAGAATGAAATAAATATTGTATGTTAGTAAATATTAACAATGAAACTGTTTAACTATTCTGCGAAATAAAAATAGATAGATTGAAAAAATTTGAAATTATGAGTTAAAATTATGATTTAAAATTGGTATGGTATGTATCTTATTTGCTTATTTTCATGTAGTTTTACTATATCATATTACATCAATTACATCATATAGCTTAAGCAGATCATATTACATCAATTTTTACACAGCTTGCGCACCCACAACGAGTAGGTGAACCTCCCTCAAGACCTCCCTCAAGCAATGTCCCTTGATATGTAGACATTTATTTTGCATTTTTTGATGTATTTGGATGCATCTAGGCCTTAATTAGGCATGTTTAAAGTTTGGGGCAAAAAATCCATCAAAACCTCATGGTTTCCCCACATTTCCTCGAGGTTTCCCCTTTCTTCCCCATGTCGCCGAAGCCACCTGGCAGCATGCCAGGCGACATCGACATGGCGAACCTTGAATACAAAACATTGCAGAGGAATGAAAGATTAATATTATTCAAAGAAACTTGGTTCATACCTGCAGAAGCATGAAGAAGCGAGACTATTATGGAGCTTCCTTTCAAATAAAGGGAAAGAGAGTTTTGGCGGATACCACACTGAGTTTTGGGTAGAGGCAGAACTGAAGGATGCACCCTGAAGTTGTCCCCTTCACTAACTGGAAGTAGTGAATAGCCTGGATCGAATAGAGTCCCTTTATTTTGAGATGGGGAAGCAGAAACCACCGTACTTTTCTAAAAAGAAAATCTAGAATCGTCATTCTAAGTCACCTGTCTCTCCAAGATCTCGCACAAAGCCCAATTCACCACCTGTAAAATTGACACCTACATCGCTAAGGAGAGAACCCATAAGAATCTCATGACCACCCTCCATCACCCCTGCAGCCTCAGAAACCTAACCATCCCCCCCTAACAGAACAGAGATCTTCTTCTTCCCTCGCCTCCGACCCTTCTTCAACCCTTTCACACCCGAAGATGGAGCATCCCTTCGTAGCTTCACCTTCTAGACTGTGGATTTCATTTTTTCAGAGCATTAAAACGAGAATAAATATTGGAGAACATGAACTCAAAGACCTGACGAATGTATTCTAGGAGACGGTCCCCTCTCAGGCTACGGCTAAGACTCGGACTCGAGCTAGGCTTTGGGCGATTAACTGATCGTGTCCGGCTAACGGTAGCCCACGGGGGCCAACCACGCGAGGGAGTACTGGGATAAGTTCACCCATTTGCAACCCGTCCTCGAAACCATACCCTACCTCTTTGAGGCCCAAAAGAACCAGGCCTATCTTTAGAGCTATGTCTTAAGCCCACCCCAAAAGGCATCTCTTTTGTAGCAAGAGATAAACGGGAAAACGAAACCTGTTATACACACTTTTGAATTTGCCCTACTCTTAACTAGGGAATTACTTCTACTCTTCCTAGAGTTAAGGGAAAAGTCACCATTCATTTTCGCATTTTCACAAGAGATTGAAGTACCCACTCCTCTCATGCCACCTGCTGAGACTGAAGCCACCTCATCATCCTCAAGCTCTCAATTTGGTGAGACTGCAAGACCCACCGAAGGTACTGCCTTCAACCCCATTTTCCGGGTTGGAAGAATCAATTCCAAAAGGTGTCTTCCACAATCAAAACAAAATCACCACTAGGAATTTTCAGGGGATTCCTTTCCGAAACTAAATAATGGCAGCCAAAGCATCAGCCCCGCTTAAAGTCGCCTGGTGAATGGAGAGGCCGCTGAAAAGATCCTCTATAGCTTGGAAAACAGATTTTGACAAGAAAATGGGTAGGAGACCCAGAGTACAATCCCACGTTCCAACTTTATTAATCTTGAAAATGGCCTTGAACTTAACAAGAGACCATTTGACAATCTGAACACCTTGCAGGATTGAACTTGTTAGAGCTCCATCCTCGAGCGATCTTTCCTCGTGCTCTCGTCGGTAAAATATGGGAAAATGGATCTGAGGGGTTTTGGGGGTACTAAGCCCAAAATTACGATAGCATATGGGAAGTGAGTGATAATTAGGAGGGGGTAAGATCAAGGTATAATGATGTGAGGGATAGGGGAGGAGTTTGGGAGGTGGAGTTGTTTTGTAAGATTGGTGAAGATGAAGTTATGGAGACCGAACCACTGGGGTTACTAATTCCTAGGGTATGTAGGGATTGGATGATGAAGTGGGTGGAAGTGGGAATCAGAATCGAGATTCAATCGAAATGCCTCTCAGAAATAAGGAGATGGAGGAAAGGGGAAACAGGAGTGTGAGGGGAGATAAAGGATTTTGGTGTATCGACGGCTTCGGCTTAGGTATTGGATAAAGTCGTGTATTTTAAGGAGTTTATAGGGGTATCTTGTGTAGGTTTCATGGAGGAAACAAAGGCTCTATTGGTGGCCATTGAACAACAACATAGAAACGATTCGGAATCAAGCAGAAAGAAGAAAAGGGAATTACAAAGGCTCTCTTGGAACATGAATGAAAAGATAAGCCCATGTAGTCTGAGAAGCAATAGTAAAAGGAAGGCTCGTGGGTCTGTCTTGTTGTTAAAATGAAGCTGTTCTCTCATGGAATGTGAGTGGGTTAAATGATGGGGACACGAGAGGCTAGTTAAAGGAGCCTTACGAAGGTGGCATTCGGATGTAGTGTTTCTGCAGGAAACTAAGATGGAGAAAGATAATTCAAAACTGGTCTCAGATATTTGGGAGGAGGGGGGTTGGGTGGGCATTCAATGGAGCTTCTGGTTCCTTGGGGGGGTATGACTATTGGATGGAAAGTGCTTGAAATGGTTATTGGAATAATCTAAAAGTTGTGGGTTCTCCCGGAATCAGATTGGTTTTCATTAGAAAATTTAAAGCTCTCAAGCATGAGATAAAATATTGGAATAAGGAGAGATTTGGGAGGATTGATGAGAAAGTGAAGAAATTAATGAAGGAGGTGGGTGAGCCGGATAAAAAGGAAGAAAGTACAGGATTGAATAGTCAGGAATGGGGTAGGCGGGATTGTCTCAAAATTGAGTTGAAGAAACTTGCTAGGCTAGAGGAGATAAGCTGGAAACAGAAATCTAGAGCTACATTGCTCAAATGTGGAGATAAGAATACAAAGTATTTCCACAACTTGGCAAACGCAAGGAAAAGAAGAAACTTGATTAGTAGGTTGGAGGTTGATGGGGTAGTGGTAGAAAAAGAGGTCATCAAGAAAACTGTGGAATATTACTATTCTAAGTTATTTACGCAGGCCGAATCTTACAGACCAGGTTTGGATGGGCTAAATTTTCCAATATTAAAGAAAGTAGACAGGGATAGACTTGAAAGGAGGGTTTCAGAAGAGGAGATTAAGGGGGTGGTGGACCAACTTTATGGAGACAAAGCACTGGGCCAAGATGGTTTTACCATAGCATTGTATAAGAAGTGTTCGAATGTAATTAAAAATGATTTGGTTAGGGCAGTTGAGGACTTCTTGGAAAAAAGCCATTTGGAGAAAGGTGTGGGGGCAACTTTTTTATCTTTAATTCCTAAGAAGGTGGGGGTTGAAAGTTTGAAGGAATCTCGTCAAATTACCTTGGTTAACAGATTTTACAAGATCCTATCTAAAACCCTTGCAAATAGATTAAACAGTGTGTTATGTATCTGAATCTCAGTCGGCATTTGTGGGGAGGAAGGAAAATTCTGGATGGAGTCCTTTATCACAAAGCTACAATAGGGGGAATGGTCTGATCTGTAAATTGGCCATGGAGAAGGCGCATGACATATCAATTGGAATTTCCTTTTATATATATTGAGAAGAATGGGATTTGGGGAAAAATGGAGACGATGGATCAGTGCATGTTTATTTTCTGCCTCTATATCAACACTGATAAATGGGGTAGCTTCAGACTTTTTCTCTCCATCTAGAGGCATAAGACAAGGGGACCCCTTATCCACTTATTTGTCTATCCAATTAACTGAAGCATTTAGTAGAATGGTGGATCGAGCAGTAGCAAATGATCTAGTGGAGGGTTTTCGGGTGGGTTCCAGTGAGTTGAAGATATCTCATCTGCAATTTGCAGATGGTACATTATCATTTTGTGGACCATGTTATGATCAGCTGCTGTATTCTTCTTTGCTTTCAAGCTGTTTCTGGTCTCAGAATTAATCTCTCAAAAAGTGTGATGTATGGTATGAGGTGGGGGAGGTGGAGAATTAAGACATGTTGTGCAGCTTGCTGGGGTTCAAAAATGGCTCATTTCTGACAACATATTTGGGTATCCCTCTTGGTGTATTTATAAGAATAAGGCGGTTTGGGATCCAATCATTGAACCAAGGTTTAATATTTCAATATCGCCAGACATTTCGTCAGATTTTTTCTTTCGAAATTTCGCGATATTTCGTCAACCTAGCGGAATATTTCGCCAGATTGAAGAACTTTTCGCAAAATATTTTGCTATATTTCACTATATTTGGCCGAAATTTCGAAAAAATTGGGGAAAAGGGTGAATTCCCCTTACATTTCGTTTTGCTGGGGGCCATTTTGGCGAAATTTAAAGCCATGCATTGAACGGATGGAGAAGAGATTGGAAGGATGGAAAGGTAAGCCACTTTCCAAAGGTGGAGAATTACTCTAATCAGAAGTTCATTAGCCAATCTACCAACTTACTACATGTCTATTCTTAAGATTCCAGCATCAGTAACAAATCGTGTGGAGCACATCCGAAGAAGATTCCTGTCGGGTGATTCTGAAGGTGTTTTTAAGTATCATTGAGTGGATTGGAAATCAGTGTGTGGGGCTAAGGAGGAAAGGGGGATTCGGTTTCAGATCATTAGTTCAGTGTAATAAGGCATTCCTGGATAAGTGGTTATGGAGATTTGGGGTGGAGAAGGATTGTCTGTGGAGGAAACTAACATTGGCTAAATATGGAGGCGGTGGTGGGGGCTTAGATCCGTAACCGGCAAAGGGTTCTTAGGGAGTGAGTTTGTGGAAGGCTATTATGGGGGTTGCATAGAGGAGTTTGGGTGAAGGATTCTCTTGTAGGGGAAGGAGGGGTGGGGATTGGTATATTCAGCTTAGGAGACCTTTATTGATAGAGAGATGAATTTGATGGCATCTCTTCCAGTCAGTCTGAATTGTTGGAGGAGGAGGGGGGAAGGGGAGGATGCTTTTTTTTTTTTTTTTTTTGATCAGTAGAGGGAAGGGGAGGATGTTAGAAGGTGGAGGTTGGATAAATCAGGTTTATTTTCAGTTTCATCTCTCTACAAGCATATCAACAGTGTAGGTTCAGTTTTTGGTCCTTGCAGGATGATCTGGGACTCTCTTATTCCTCTGAAGGTCTCATTCCTTCTTTGGACAGTAGCATTAGATAAATCTCTTATGACTGATCACCTGATAAGTAGATGATGGGTTATTCCAAATAGGTGAGTGTTGTGCAAGTTAGAGGTGGAATCGATCGACCATGTTTTTATTCATTGCCAGGTGTCTAATCAGATTTGATGCGGGTTCCTGCATCATTTCTATGTGAGTTGGGTCCAGGCCTTGAATTTCAGTTCATTTATTGAAGCTTCGAGTTTGCTAGGTCGACGTAAAGGAAGATACGGTATTTCATGGTCTTTATGTCCAGCCGCAATATCGTGGGTTATTTGGAAGGAAAGAAATCTTGGAATATTGATGGGAAGGAAAATCATCCGGTACAGCACATTAGAAAGGCTAAAGCAGTTCTATTTTGGTGGGCTTCCTTGTCTTTGGTCTGTAAAGACATAACGGTGGACAAATTCTGGTCCTGAATTTGATGTTGGGAAAGGTTGTTGGTAGCTTTGTAAGATAGGGAGGTTTTCTTTTCTGCTTGTTTAGGAGTGTTTGATCTTTGTAATCTTTTTGTGTTGTTTTTTTTTTTGATCAATAACGAAGTGTGAAGATAGCAACTTTACAAAGTGTGACCATCTGCACACCAACAACACAAAAAGATTACAAAAAAAAAAAAAAAACAGTACACTTGATTCTTCTACTGAATTTGTTCCTTCCTTGTTACCATGGATATTAGGAATTCTACCATAGTTTACCCTCCCCCCTCTCTCTCTTTGTTTTCTATAAGACTTTGAGAGGATTGTTAATCATTCAATAATTCTCTTTCAGAATTATCAAATTAATTATTTTTTTACACTGCTGAAAAGAGGTTATGTCTCCCAGGTGCTCGATACTTCACCTTGAAAGACCTTACTCAATCTCAATCAAACAGATAACTTCACTCAACTTGGAGATATCTGTGCTAAGGAGACGATTTGAAAAGGATAATGGTTTCTGGTCACTATGAAAACGGTCTCCTTTTTTTTCCCTTTTCTTATTTGGAAAACTTTTTTGATAATTTACTATTTTTGTTTTTTCTTAATTCAATCTGATCTTTTTTATACTGGACGCTTAGTAGGTTCACTATTTCTTTTGAATTCAAGATTAAAGGTATTTCTGATGGTAGTTTTGTTTTAATAGTTTTGGCCAACCCGACATTGTCCACCATAGTGGGTGGAAGAATTAAATATGTGGTCCTTTTTCTTCGAGGAATTGCAACTGCTTACAGAAGTCACCAGGTTAATGTAGTTCTGAACAATTGACCAGTAGTTCCACAGCATTCATATCACATGTCGTGCACATGCCTTGCACAAAGTCACATAAAGGACCCCACTATGTTAAAACAAAAGGAAAACACACAATTTAAATAGTAAACAGTACACACCATTTATCCAAATAAGTACACCATTTATGCAAAGAAGTATTGCAAGGGTTAGATTACAATCTTTGGGAATAAAGGGAAACAAAATAAGGTACTTGATGTAGATAACTTGGAGTATTACCTGCTTCTCAAAATAGGTCACATCATCTTCTTCAGCTGGAATATGCTCTAAAACATGCCTAACTGGATCAAAATCCTGCAATCAAGGAATTACAACAGCTTTTTGTAAATTATGTAAGATAATTTAAATGACAGGAACATCAAATATACAATTTCTTTCTGACCCTTAGCAATCAAACCATCAGGACCACTAAACATGCTCAAAAGTAAAGCAGCAGAAATAAAATTAGAAATTAGCATACCCTGTAAACAAGTAGAATTTTTATTATTGCCAGTATTTTGTAGAAAGAGGCTGTCCACAGAAAGAAAGAAAAAGGAAAGAATAAACACCTTTGATGGGGTAAGAAAACTTCCAAATTAACTTCACTGGTCCTAACCAGGCCCTGGCAGAAAAGAGATAAAGAGAATACTAATGAAGAATACAACCCTTGAATCCCAAAGTCCAGTTCCTCCTGTCTGGGCTGACACAAATATCACTAGAATGAAGTAAGTCTAACAATGAGATCATGCACTGCAGCTCTTGTCCACTTCCTCTTGCCTGGG
>JAUPMG010032112.1:0-14627 GCA_031762675.1 Pachysandra terminalis | reverse complement strand
AACAAAACTATGGCCAAATCATTCTATTAGGCTTGATTATAAACATTAAATCCAATTTCAGTAATCCTCTTAACTATAATTATCAAACAAGTAAATTAAAAACCTAAAAATCATGAGATTAATACCATAAACAAAGAGTTAGAGGTTACATCAACACTCTACAAGGAGTTTAGCTACTCATGGACGGGATGGTCTTCAACAAGCATGTGTAGAAGTCCATCTCCATGCACAGCATAAGCCCTAGTTCGTAGTCTTTTCCAAAAAAGCAAAAAACTAGATTGTAGATCTCAGAGAATTCAATCAATTCTAATTAAATTGTTAAGCCTATTCGGAGTCTTATAATACATCTTTCTTAGTTTCAAGGTTATCCAAACAGACAAGGAACCCAACTACGTGTAAACCCAAAGACTAATCAAACACGTAATTGCTGTTGAACCCGTATACTCTTGATCGCATTTGTGGTGCACTCGATCGCATTGCGATCGATCCTACTGTGCTGCGATCGATCGCACAGTGTAGTTTTTGTGTTTTTCTGGGATGATGTTTGACTTGGTCGTTTGGGCTTCACTTGCTCCTTGGGCTTCAAGGTATAATTGGCTTGGGAATTGAGCTTTAATCTTCTGCTCTTTAGGACTTTGAAGCTTGATCCAATTACAACTTAAGTTGGCTTGATTTAGTTCATATCTTCCTCATCATCACCAACCCTGCAAAACAAGATAAATGCATTAATTCATTCCATAAATACATCTCTAAGACTAACAATCATGAGAAATAAGTCTAAAAGGGCAAGTGTTACACACTTATCACAAGGTGTGATGCAAGCATGGAGTGCAATGAGATGCAGTGCAATGCAAGGTGTCACCAGGCCTAGCCCAGTTATGCGCTCATTCCAACTCACGACCATACGCCCCATCCTTTTTAGGGACTTGCACCCACAGTAGAAATACATCCTTATCACTCTTTTCCTTTAGGGGCTTGCACCCACGGTGGAATCACCATATATACGACCTTTAGAGACTTTCACCCACGGTAGCAACACCTGTCATCAGTCTCTTCCTTGAGGGGCTTTTACCCATGGTGGAAATACCATTTATACAATCTTTAGGGACTTTCACCCATGGTAGCAACACCTGTCATCATTCTTCCTTTAGGGACTTTCACCCACGGTGGAATTACCCATCTTAAACACTTCCTTTAGGGACTTTCGGCGGAATCACCCATCTCAAACATTTCCTTTAGGGACTTTCACCCATGGTGGAGTACACTCGTATCGTGTCATTCCTTTAGGGACTTTCACCCATGGTGGAATACACACCTATCCACAACATCATTCAAGTCATTCAAACACAACACATTCACTATCATGGATACTCGTGGTACCCTCATCCAACATACCAGTCAATCATAAATCAAACATATGTCCTTGTTGAATGTTATTAGCATCATTCAACCAAAAATCCTACATAATCATTTCTAATCCCACTAATCTGGTATTGAGGTCCTAAAACCTTATCCAACACTTATGAGTCGAGGTTACTTCATATTCCAATTGAATCAGTCCAAGAATTCTGAATTCTTATCATTCTCCCATACTTTTATTGATTCATCCATACATAAACCTTTTGCACACAAACCATCCATATAGGCACGTGTACAACTCATTGGGGATCCTCCCCACAAAATCTGAAGTCATTTGGACTTCAGTAGCTGCTCGGTAGCTACCGAGTGTTCTACTAAAGGTCTCGGTAGAACAGCTGCCAAGCTCGGTAGCTGGTCTAGAGAGCACTTCATTTTTCTCAAATTCGGTAGCTACTCGATAGCTGCCAAATGACATGCTGAAGGTCTAGGTAGCACTGCTACCGAAGCTCAGTAACAAGGCCCAAGAGCACCTAATTTTCCTTGATTTCGGTATCTAAATCGGTAACTGCCGAGAGACCTACCGAATGCACAATTTAGGCCAATTTCTGGGTTTTTGATTAGGGTTTCGTACCACTAATCAAACCTATTGATTTTTAAGATCTTAACACTAAAAAACAAGTCTCTAAACCTACTCATAAGTTCACAAAAACAAACACATAATAACTATTTTATTTTCTATGGATCTAATAAGTAAACACACACATTAATCATAGATCAGAACATATAATCATGGTTCACAAGAATTGATATAAATACAAGAAATATAACAACACAATTAATCATGGAGATCAAACAACATACTTGCATTCTTCATTTTCCATATGGATCCTAGATCTAGTCATGTTAAACATACCAAAATGCAAACCAACTATATCTATAACATCGATCTAATCCATAAAATTAAGTACCATAAAAACATAGGAATCCCTACATCGTTTCCTAAGCTTTCCTTCTTAGATCTGTTTCCTACAGATTCTCCAGCAATGACAGATCACCACTTCCTCTTCCTCCATTGTTTTTCTTCTTTCTCTCTTTTCTCTACAGCAAAACCCATATTTGATTTTCTTCTCAAGGTTTGTGACGGCTTGGGTTTGGTTCTCCCTTTCTCTTAAACATCAAAAACCTAACTCACTCTCTCAGAAATACTATTCATGTCACTATTCATTGACCCTTCTTGCCAACCTCTAAAACTAATTAATTTTACTTCTCTACCCTTTCTTAACTCTTCTCACACCTAACCAATAGGTAAGGTAATTTTTTCACTAAGATTTCTCCCTAAACTTACTAATCTACCCCTATTGACTTGGTCAAATGACACCTCCATCCTCTTTGTCTTACACGTCCAATTCAAACCCTAACTTTCATATGGTTTCTAAATTACTTAAGTGGTCCCATAGTTTGTAATATTACAACTTGAACCCCATAATTAGTTTTAATTACAAATCTTACTTATATCAATTATTTAAATATCCAAACCTATATAATCTTTCACAAGAATTTATTGGTAATTATAATTAAATTATATTAATTTTAATTTAAAGACACGGGTCGCTACATGTTCTCTCTCAGCTTGGGCATAATAAAAAGGGTCCTCTTATAGGACAATAATAGTCAACAAGTCAATTGTCTCATGTGTTAGTCTAAACCCAAGGGTATCACATGGGGTATTAGACTAGGTTATCACAGCTGGAAGGTCCATATGCAATTCCTCATATTCAGGCCCATATGCAATTCCTCATATTCAGGTCCATTCATTGATGCAACACACAATGTATCATCGACATATATTCAATTCATCAATCATATGGGCATAATCTCATAATCGACTGTATAAATTACCATAGTACGCAACATAATTCACAATATCAAATAAAAGGGAAATAAAGTAAACATGTCCATATATGTGAGGGAGATAAGTCGAACTGAGCACACACAGGCTTCATACTTTACATTAATCACATTTGAGCATTCAAACATGGCCCATCCACTATAGTCATGCAATTGAGATATAATGATACCTTAATTAATCATACATCTCAGCCAAATATGCAAAAATGTATGCCAAAGAACACATTTCCAACCAAATCAAAGGTTATCACCCCACAATTACTACTCTTAGCATCCAAACACGAATATAATGATGGTCTTGAGCTAAAAGGAGTGTTTTGGGGCCATTCATACAAGATTCCCCAAAATCTCCTATTGCTCGGGCAAATCTAGAAAAGCTAACTTTCGGGTCGAGGATTCGTATTTTGCATGGTAAGTCTTTTGGCTCCGAAAATGGGCCAGACATGTGAGGTAGGTCATAATACACGTGCCCACGCTTGAATCTCCAACATTAGACCAAGGGAACTATTTGGTGGGGTCCTCGGCGACCATTCGGCGCGCCGAAAAATGTAAAAGTGTGCCAATTGATTTCGCACTTTGGGATTTGATCCGGATGAGTCTCGATAGACCAAAAGTGAACTTAGATTTTCTCAAATTATTAGGTTCGACGACCTCTTTCGACTCGTCGAACTGGGTCTCAGCGACCATTTTAGTGAGCCCAGAAAAGCTCTGAGATTCAGAACCTCAGGAAGGGACCAAACAGGTTGAAATTTCACCGGGAGGTCGTTCAACCTCCCAGGGAGGCTCGGTTGTGCTTTAAATTCCAAAATCATAAGTCTATAATGGGGATTTCTCTCAATATCCCCAACTTTAGGGATTTGCTTTCCACATTTCAACTCACATAGGAAGGTTAGGGGTTTAAATCACCATCTAAAGCATGTAAATCATGTAATAATCCCAAGGAGAAGGTGGGCATTCAACAATCAAACCCTTCTCCTTGGTCTCAATGCTAAAACACAACTAAACACAACATCAAAGAAATGATACACAACTTGGGGCGTCGCCGGAGTGCGTAGAAGTTGCTCCGTTGCGTCTCCGAGGTCTCCGATGGTCTTCCTCCATCCCCAAAGCTCCACCGAAACTCCAAGAGAAAGAGAAGAGAAGAAGAAGAAGAGGAAGAAATGAAAATATGAGCCAAGTATTCTATTTATAGGCCCTAGTGGTCAAGTTGAGAATAGGTTCAGCAGTAGGGGTAAAATGGGGTTTCCGGTCTTATATTTTCTAACTGGACACCTATGTGACTACTGTTAGAAGGATTTTCCAAATGGGTTTGAGGAGGGTCTTTAGAACTATCAGATTTAATTATTATCTTGTATGATTATTTTATTTTAAATTAATTGTTAAAGTCACTGTTAACTAATCAGGCTGGTTCCCTAAGATAAATTAACTTTCTTAATTAGTTCTAGGGGTTAAGGTTGGTCCTAATATGTTTTTAACTTCATGTGATTAAGGACTAGGTGAGTGCTAATCTTGCCCATTAGTGAATTTATTTTACTAGGATTTCCAATTAGATCTGAATTCTAATTTATTTATTAGGGTGATTATTCAAGTTCTTACAGTCAATTAGCGTAGTTGGGATATGCTCATGCTATAGTAATGAAGTTTCTTATCTCATACAATTTGTAAGTTTTCAAAATTTGAAATAATTAATAAACTGAATATTGTATTTGTTTTCAATTTTTGTTATCCAATTTAATGTAAGTAGATTTATTTAACTTAACAATTAACTTATATAATAAGTATATGTATATATATAAAATATTTCCTTATATTATATAAGTATATATACTAATAATATATATACTAATATTATACAAGTATAAGTTGTAAAATTATATATTAGTAAGTATGTATACTTACTTAATTACATTATATAACTTATAGATTTCCTTATTTTATATAAGTATATATACGAATAAGTTACTAATTATAAGTATGTATACTTTATATATACTTATAAGTTGGCAAGTATATATATTTATATTTACAACTTAATTCATATAAGAATGAAAGGTCATCGGTATTGGTCTCTATATGACCTAATTGGGTTTCTATAGTTCGTAGGAAAAGGTTAGTATAATTATTCTTGTAATAACCCAAACCAAATCTAGGACTTAGGTGTAAATACGAGAAATTTAGGGGTTAATTTGAAATTTTAGTAAGTGACCATATAGTTTGACTTTTGACTGATTGTGATTAGTGGGTTATACAATTAGGAAACTAAGTGCAACACACACAATCATAGCCTCTTAAGTTATAATGAATGGTTTAGATCTTGCAGGAGATATTACACTCCAATCAATGACTTAGATTAAAAGACACTAAAAGAAGCTTCAATTACAACATAGGAGTTAGAAACATATTAGAGTTATAGCTGAACTAGAAGAGCTGGGAAATTGATCTAATGGTTAAGAAACTAAGACATCCAATAAAAGGACATTAAACTTAAACTTCTAATACTAATAGAACTAGGAAGTTTGCTGTAACACTATAAATAAGTGTCCTTGGTGAATTTCAAAAATCAAAATAATTCCTTGGAGCTAAGAAGAAGAGGAAGAAGAAGAGCAGAGGTGAATTCTCTACTCCAACTCAGCAACATCAAGATAAGTTTTTGAATTTAACTTGTTTTATGGTTTAAGTAGGGTTTCAAGTTTGTTTTTCAATAGTATGAAGTAAAGTTTCAAACTTTATATTAGTTTTCAAGTTTTCAAAACAAATTACTTACTAGTTATTTACTTGTCTTTCTAAGTATTTTATTGGGTTTTGTGCGGAATTTAATATAAAGGAAGGTAACTTAAGGAAGAAATTTGATTAGACTTGTAGAAACCATGCAATTTTGAAAAAACTTGCCCAGAATACGCAGTTCGGTGAGTACTCGGTGAGCCGAGAACACGCAGAACCAGCCCTCGGTGAATCCTTGGCGCACTGAGAATACGCCGAGAGTCCTTTTATGATATTTGACTCCCTAGATTTCACATCGAGACATTCCTTGGCGTGCCGTGAGCACGTCGAGCGTGACAGATTGTTTTTTAAGCCCCTAGAAAACACACCGAGTGGATTTTCGGCGAGCCAAGAATATTCTGAGCTACATCTTGAGACCCGAACCCAAAAATATGGAATTTTAGCAGTAGATCCCTCGACGCGCCGAAAAACACGCCGAGCTCACGCCGAAAGACTTCGATGACCCCCAAGGCAAGCTGAAAATAGCCAACTTGATCCAATTTGATTGTATTTTTGTAAGCATGTGTATTTTGATCTCAGTAGACCAATTCTGATATTAGTTATGCTTATTTTGCTTGTTTCAAATACTCATACCTTAATTGGACTATTTTTCATACTGGTTGGAACATGATATTTTGATATGATTGTTTTTATGTGATTTTAACATGTCCAGCATGCTAGATAGGCTTATTACACATTGTACACACCAATTGTATGCTTAGTTAATGTGCATCCTATCACTTGCACTTCTTATGCCTTAAGACCATGGATTTGGTCTATAGGTCTACACCTTTTGCATGTAAATCCATACTTCTTGATTTTTAAGGACTTTAAGAGATTGCTGTGATCTGGAAATCACAGTAGCTAATGAGGCTTATGCATAATTATTATATTCTGGAGTTTAGGGAATAACTATCCCAATATACCTATGGTCCTATGGACGATTTATTAAAAGGAGTGTTCATGTTGCTTACTTATATATAAAATTCCCTAAGGAGTTTTCAATTGGAATTCCTTGGAATTATTGCCCTTGATAACAAATAAGTGGGGGGAATTGTGCCCTCTAGGTCGAAGCCCCTTAGAACTATGATGAGCACATGGAATATCTTAACTTGAGAATGACCCTGTATGGGGGGGATGGTTCGAGAAGACATCTTGGTCAAGGAATGATCGATCTTGTGGGAACCTATATATATATTCATGATAACAGTCTTAATTAACTAATTGCACAACACTTAGATTGTTTGATAGATCACACTTGGTGATTATTGTATGAACACATTATGCACATAGTAACACTTGACCATTCATATGCCTGTACACTTATATCTTGATGCACTCACAAATCTGTTCATATACTTGATATTTATGCTTTTTGGAATTTATGGAGTATTATTGAAGAGTGGCCTTGGCCATACTTAAAATTATAAACCGTGTTCGATTTGATTACTTACTGGCTAAGTGTAGCTTACGCTTTCAAGCAACATATTTCAGGCACATTAGACGAGGAGTACTTGGATTATGGAGACCCAGCTATGGACCCTTGTTTTGATGGAACTACTGAATTTATCGAAGAAGATGCTTAGGATTTACTTTGTTTTTATTGGCTTGCATGCCAAAGTATTTTATTAGCTATAGTTAGGCTTTATTTTTTTTAATGATTTGACTAGCATGAGGACTATCGTATTTTCTTTCTGTTGGTATATTTTGCCTTAATTTTTTATTGTTATGAGATGTAGTTACTTTTATTTTTGATTATTTTCTAAGTTAGTAAAATATCTCAATTATTTAAATCGTTTGGCAAAGTATTGACTACCACTCCCATGTGGATATGGGGTGAGAGTCATATTTCTAAATTATATGAACTCTCTTGAGATCTCTTAAGTTTGGGATGTGACAAAGTTGGTATTAGAGCCTAAGGTTTTATGTTTTAATAAATTCCAAAAGTTTTGGATTGCTGATATTTCAAAGTTTTCAAGGTGCTGATTTTTAAAAGTTTTCTGTGTGTTGTACTAATAGTTAGGATTTTATTTCATAACAAGTTGGATGTTGTCTTCTTTTCTCAAGGTACTTGGCAAATTTCAATGGCCGAAAGAAGAAGAGGTGTTAGTGTGGATACAAACATACCAACAGCAAGTAATGATGACAATCGGAACCCACAACTTGCAGGTGCTACTGTCACTAACAAAACCAGAAATTCCCAATTTCTAAGATTTCTGATTTATTCGTAACCTTCACCCCGTATTTTTATGAGTGTGGATAAAAACGGTCAAAACATAAGCGGAAGTTATTATCAGTTCTAGTAAGATATAAGTAACTAAAACTACCGAAGCTGAAAATGATGCAAATCTAGGAAAATAAAGTCTACTCCTAGACTATTACAAAGCTTCTACCAGAGTACGCTACCCATTCCAGTCTCTCTCTCTTCGCATCTAAGCTCCTGAACCTGAAATATAAACAACACACATAAGTTGAAAGCCAGAATGAGTAAACCTTCAATGAAGTGTATTCACTCATGTTCCAACATTATGAGAAAAGTGCGAAAGGTGTAGAATGTGTAATAAGTAGTATATGTGCATGTGGTGAACAATGTGAGCATTTAACTATAAATAAACACAATCTAAAGTTCCCTCCCATTCTCACAGAGTATAACTTAGTGGTCAGTAACCCTACAACTATATGCATAGATTTTATATGAAAATTAGGCCAAGTGTTACATACACGAGGCTCTCACACTAATATCAACACAGATATGCAAATGCAAGTGAAATGCAAGTGCTGTATGTAAAGTGAAATATTGTAAGCTCCCAAGTGATCTCAATCTCTATCCGAGGTGTCCCAGCAACCTAAATGCGCCCCAAGATGTTCCAGCAACCTGAAATCATCCCCCGTATGAACGGACTAAGGGATTGGATTATTCTATATGTACAACATAGTTTTAAGGGTTTTTAACCTAGGAGGCACAATCCCCTCCACTTATTTTTTATCACAGGTCCGCGGCCAAACCTTACATCCACATGTTAATTCCTTCAGGGAATCTTAAATATTCACAATCCAACAGAAAATATATCATGGTCTGACTGTTTCCCACGCTTACACCAACGTGCGGATCCTTAGGTGACCATCATCCCTCAAGTCTGTAGAGGCCTCCCTATGTTGGTTCACTCTTAGATTGGGTACGATCAAGGATCCTCTCATAGGACTATAGTGGCTAACAAGTCAAATATCCCATGTGTTAGTCTAAACCCGAGGGTATCATGTGGGGTATTAGACCGGGTTATCATAGCTGGAAGGTCCATATGCAACATCCAAATTCACATCCATTTATTAATGCATCAAACAAGCTTTCACATACATATATTCAAATCGTTAAACATATGGGCACAGTCCCATAATCTATCATATTAAGGAATTCAAGTATACAAGCAACTAATATATATATAATTCTATAAGAATAATAGGGCAGTTATTTTCCTACAAGTAAAAGAAGTAATATAAATTGGGCACACCGGCACCGAGCTCCTTATCAACATATTGGAACCTTAAAACATTATCCATCATCATAAACATATCTACGAGGCAGTAGGATGCCTAAGCCAAACACATTCTCAAGGAATTATACAAGGAACACCTCAAATATGCCTTTCATCACAATCCACAATTACCATTTGCATCCAAACACATGTATTATGATGGTATGGAGCTAATAGGAGTGTTTTGGGACCACACATACTTGTTTCCCCAAAAGCTCCTATTGCTCGGCCAAGTCTAGAAAATCTAGTTCCGGGCTAAGGGTTCAAATTTTGCATGATAAGTCTATTGGTCCCGGAAATAGGCCATACACGTGTGGTTAGTCAAGATACACGCACTCCCATTTGAATCACTCAATTGGACCTGGGGAGATACTCGGCGACCCTTCGGCGCACCGCAATGTGTGAAAATGTGCGAAATAGGTTGGCACCTCGGGGTTTGGCCCAAATGAGTCTCGATAGACGAGAAGTCAACTTAATTTAATCACTAATATGGTTCGAAAACCTCTCAGGCTCGCCGAAAGTGGTTTGGCGATGTCTTAGGCTTGCCTCGACTTTCCTCGGAGCAAAACCAGAGAGCCAAAATAGTCACTGAGATTCGGTGGACTCTTCGGCTCGCTGAACAGGTCGCCGAAGCCCAAGAATGATCCAAATGAACTGGAATTTCACCAGGAGGTTGATCATACTCCTAGAAAGGTTCGATTATGCTTAGTTTGTGAAGTTAATGGGTCTATAGTGGAGATTTTGGGTTTTCCCTTTATTTTCTCCACTTGGGTTTTGGTTTTTCTACAAATAAGGTCAAATATGGTGGTCAGGTGTTTGGGGTTATCACATGCAACATAAATCTAGGTCGAAATCCCAAGGAGAAGGTAGGCATACATAAATTAACCCTTCTCTTAGGTCAAAATGCAAAAACACAACTAGATACATCTTCAAAGAGAGGATACTCAACATGGGGCATTGCCAAAAATGCTTCGGGGTTGATTCGCTATGTCTCCACGATCTCCATTGGTCTCTCATGTGCTCCATAGCTCCAAGAGAAGAGAAGAGAGGAAGAAGGATAGGAAAATGCTGAAAAAATGACTAAGGTTTCTATTTGTAGGCTTACGGGTCAGATTGTGAATAAGTTCAGCAGTGGGGGTAAAATGGGGTTTCTGATCCTACATTTCTCAGTTGGTCACTTAAACAACTTCTGCTAGAGAGTTATTACTGGTAGGTCTGAGGTTGATCGCGGGAGCTGACGGATATGATTAATTATCTAGTCTAATCATTTTATTTTATATTAATCTCTAAGGTCTCTGCTGACTAATCGGGTTGGCTCCTTAAAATTAATTAAATCTTCCTAATGTCTCGGGGTCCAAGGTGATAACTGATGTGTTTTGATTACCGGAGGTTAAGGGTTAGGTGAGCACTGATCTCATCTATTAGTGAATTTATTTTACTAATATTAAATTAAACCTGATTACTAATCTTAATTAATAAGGGGTAAATGTTCAGGTTCTTACAACTACTTATCCAATGGAGGCACAAGCATGGGTTGATCATTGGAGCATATCTTCGACGTAATGGAGGTAAACGACTATAAGAAGATTCGTTTCACTGCCTTTATGCTTGAAGGAGAGGCAAGGAGATGTTGGAAAGCAACACTAGTTGTCATGAACATCTTGACTTGGGAACAATTTAAGGTACAATTCTATCTAGAATACTTTCCTAAAACTATTAGGAAGGAGAAAGAACTGGAGTTCATGAAGCTGGAGCAAGGAAGTATGACAGTACCGGAATATGCTACAAAATTCACGGAGCTGTCACAATTTGCCACTTATGCCGTTGATGATGAGGAGAAGAAAGTCTTCAGATTTGAGAGTGGATTAAGGCCTAGCATCAAAAGTAGGCTGATCGTACGAGAGTTCATAGAGTACCACAAGGTAGTTAACTATGCACGGAAGGTGGAGAAGGACATGCAAGATTACCGGAAGATACAAGATCAGAAATTGGGGCAGAACAATGCAAGAGCTGGAATTTCCAAAGGTGCCATATCTGAATAGCAAAAACTCCAGGTCCTACCAGCACTCAAGGCTTCCCAAGCATCCGATGCTTCAACTGTGGAAGGATTGGACATCACATAAGGGACAATCGACTCCCTAAGAACCCTCAAGCTAGCACCTTCCAGCAGCAACAACTGATCCCGAAGCCACACTATCCACCTAAACCAATAGAACAACCTCAAGCACAAGCACAACCACCTAAAGGAACCAAAGCAGGAGTTCCACAACAGCCACCTAAGCAAGCTAAGGTCTATGCCTTAGAACAGCAACAAGGAGAAGTCATGGAAGGTACGGTTTGTATTTCTCACACCTCAGCCAAAGTTTTATTTGATACGGGAGTGTCCCACTCTTTCATAGCAAATTCATTAGTAAACTGTCTAAGTTTACCTATGAAGGACCTATAAAGAAGTCTAGTCGTAGCAAACCCCATCGAAGGTTCATCATACTTAGGGAAAGTATGTAGGTCTTGCCTAGTTATGGTAGGTGAGTCTACATTACCCATAGACCTGATTATGCTTAACATGACGGAGTTTGATTTGATTTTGGGTATGGATTGGCTAGTTGCATATCATGTGCAAATAGACTGCCATAACGGGATAGTATCTTTTGAAACACCAGAGGGTAAGGTTGTTAATATTAGAGGGTCAAAATCTGAAAATTTAAATCATCTAGCATACTTAGACTTATGGGCTATAGATGAGAAGGGAGATTGAGAGCAAATACCGATAGAATGCCATTTTAGAAGTGTATTCCAAGACATACCCGGATTGCCACCCAAGAGAGAGGTGGAGTTTAGTATTGACCTTATGGCTGGAGCAAACCCTATTGCATGACCTACATATCGTATGGCATCTACTGAGTTGACGGAGCTGAGAAAATCACTAGACGAATTGCTTGCCTTGCAATTCATTCGATCGAGCTCATCACCATAGGGAGCACCGGTTCTGTTCATGAAGAAGAAAGACGGATCCTTATGGCTATGCATTGATTATCGGAAGCTGAACCAAGTGACGGTGAAGAGCAAGTATCCTTTGCTAATGAAAGCGGGCCTATTCGACCAACTGAAAGGAGCCCGATACTTCTCAAAGATTGATCTCAGATTTGGTTACCATCAGCTACGCATCAAGGAGAGTGACATTCCAAAAACAGCTTTTCGAACGAGGTATGGACACTTTGAATTTATGGTCATGCCGTTTGGATTGACTAATGCACCTGCAGCTTTTATGGACATGATGCAAAGCGTATTCATACCATATCTGGATAACTTCGTGGTGGTGTTCGTAGACGATATCTTGGTTTACTCTAAAACCAAGGAAGAACACGAAGAGCATCTACGTACAACATTACAAACTTTGGTAGACATCCAACTGTATGCAAAATTCTCTAAGTGTGAATTTTTGCAAGAAGAAGTGAAGTTCCTAGAACACGTTGTGTCTAAGGATGGAATTTTAGTAGACACAAGCAAGGTGGAGACGATACTAAGTTGGGAACAACCCAAAAATGTATCCGAAGTTTGTAGTTTCCTTGGATTGGTGGGTTACTACCGTCGATTCATTGAAGGATTTTCCCGCATTGCAGTACCCCTAACCAAGCTCACAAGGAAGGACTTCAAGTTCGTATGGGACGACACGTGCCAACAAGCTTTTGCAACACTTAAGGAGAAACTGACCACTGCACCAGTTTTGACCATTTCGGAGAGCGGTTCGAAGTTCCTGATCTATGCCGAACTGTGTTCTGATGCAAGAAGGGAAGGTCGTAGCCTACGCCTCAAGACAACTCAAACCACATGAAAGAAACTACCCTACACACGACTTGGAGCTGGCGGCTATAATCTTCGCATTGAAGATATGGTGACATCATCTATTTGGAGAGACTTTTGAGGTATTTTCTGATCATAATAGCCTGAAGTACCTTTTCTTACAAAAGGACTTAAACATGCGGCAGCGTAGATGGATGGAGTTAGTAAACGACTACAACTTTTCACTCCAATACCATCCGGGCAAAGCAAACATCGTGGCAGACGCACTCAGCTAGAAGCCCAGAAGCATTGTGGCACACATGATGGTTTAAGAATGGAGAATGTACGAAGAACTTGCTAATTTCAACATCGAAGTCCGTGTAGCAGACCAAGGAGCAAGGTTATGCAATATCCTTGCAAAGCCTTCAGTCAAAACCAGAATTATCGAGCTACAAGCTAAACAACCATGGCTACAAGACCTAGCCAATGAAGCTAATCGACCAGAATGGACCAAGGAGGAAGATGGCAGTGTACGTTTGAAGGGAGACTATGCGTACCACAAGGCGAGGAGTTGAAAAGAGAGATTCTAGAAGAAGCTCAGCGTTTCAGATATTCTATCCATCCTGGGAAAACAAAGATGTACTATGACCTAAGGCGCAACTACTGGTGGAGACGGATGAAGGTTGACATTGAAGAGTTCGTGACCAAGTGCGTGATCTGTCAACAAGTTAAGGCTGAACACCAAAAACCAGCTGGAACACTACAACCCTTACTAATGGAGAATGGAAGTGGGAGTACATCTCGATGGACTCCATCACGGGTTTACTAAAGACTCGTAACAACCATGGCATGATTTGGGTGATTGTGGACAGACTGACCAAATCATCACACTTCATACCAGCAAAGACCTCAATGAACACGGATGAATTGGTAAGATTGTACGTGAAAGAAATCATACGCTTGCATGGAGTACCAGTCACCATTGTTTCTGATCGTGGATTTCAGTTTACTTCCAAATTCTGAGGGAGTTTACACAAGGCAATGGGAACTCAACTAAATTTCAGTACAGCGTTTCATCCACAAACCGACAGACAGACAGAGAGAGTTAATCAAATTCTGGAGGACTTGCTCAGGTCATGTGTTCTGGAATTCAAAGGAAGTTGGGAGGATCACTTGCCACTTGTCAAATTTTCCTACAACAACAGTTACTAAGCAAGCATAGGCATGGCACCATTCGAAGCACTTTATGAGAGACCTTGCAGATCTCCATTGTGCTGGAATGAGGAG
>JAUPMG010032092.1:0-14629 GCA_031762675.1 Pachysandra terminalis | reverse complement strand
GAAATGTTTTGTTGGATTGTAGTGTGTTCCATGTTTATGTACAATAATATGCATGATGAAATCATATGCCATACTTATTTCACCCTGCACACTAAGTCATGCATATTGTATAGTAGTTAGATGCACATGGTATGATAATAGTATAATGTTTATCTTAAGCTGGACCAACTAGGTGTAGAGTGATGATGTTAATGACATAAATAGATGTAAGTGCTAGTTTAGTTCCCAATACACCCTGTACACAAGAATGTATGTTTAGTTAGTGTGCACAATTTCACTTCACTACACAACAAAGACTCTAGACCTAATTTGGTCAATGAGTATGACCCTGTATTCCGAGACCTCAAGGTTGGGTCTTGTGACTGGACATGAGTGTGGTGTGAATATCACATCTAGGAAGGGACCGGCTAGATTGAGTTGAGGGCGTAGCTAACCCAATAGACTTTTTCTTAGCCCGAGGGCTCTGTGCCAAGGACAAGAAAATATAAGAAGGACGTCTGTAGTTAGGCCAGCTAATCATGTTTTCCTGAGGGATCCACAGGTTGCTGCAAGCCTTGGTCTACGGACCACTGATAAAAAATAAGTGGGGAGATTGTACCTCCTAGGTTGAAAACCCTTAGAACTGCACGATATAAGTAGAATAGCCCTATTCCATTGACCGTATACACGAGGGATACATTCAGGTTGCTGGGACACCCCGAAATAAAGGTTGGTTCAAGAGGAAACATATTAGATTGACACTCTACCAGAGCTGCATTTGCGCAGCATATAGATTTGTTTGTTAGCTCACCTTGGTGAGGGTTCTATAATCTAGGATGCATTTCATGCATAATAAAATAACTTACCTCATACATTTAATTGTTTGACTTCTCTTATGATTTAGAATTGAAAGAAATGTAAATGTAAAAAACTTCATGACAGACTTATATATTCCTGGAATTATAGTACTTGCGAGCTTATAGCTTATGTTTTCTAGCAATATTTTTCAGGGCAAATAGTAGAGGAAGTTGTTGAGGAGGAACCTGTGAAGGAAGAAGGGGGCTTTGAGGAAGAAGGCGAGTTCTACTCTTACGAGTGACTCAATTGTAATGCCTTGTTTATACTATAATGGTTTTTATTACGATCTGTTTTGTAAATAGCCATGTCGGTATCTAATTGTAAATTCTGATTTGGAACCTAGAACTGCTTCTTTTAATTTCTGCTGCATCTTTGTAATTAAGTATTACGTTATCTCCATTAAATTTTTGAATGATGGTTTAAACTGTGAGCACTATAAACTGTTATTAAATTGCCACTCTCCTTACGAGGAAGTGAAGGACGTAATCCAGACTGGTCTGAACCCTAAGTGGTCTCATTAGTTTGGGTTGTGACAAAGTTGGTATCAGAGCTATAGTTCTTCATTTTAAATCAGACATCATAAGTTTTAAAAAAAGTTTGAGATTTGAAAGTTTTTTATGTGTCGATATTTCACAAGTTTCTGTGTGTTGGTTGTTCAACCCTAACCATCTGAAATTCTTACGCACAAGAAGTTCGGATGTGTGAATTTTTTGACATAGACGAGTGGATCACATGGCGGGAAGAAGAGGTAGACAGGTCAATGAACCACTTATGGAGGAGGATTATGGAAGGCGGAGAGGTAGACGTGCCAGTGAACCACCATTAGTAGAAGATCACAGGGGTGATCCCCAATTAGTGGGAGTTTATCAAGCCTTGATGGACATGGCCAATATGATGCAGAGGCAGCAAACGCAACTCCAGACAGTTACACAGAGGAACATCTCAAGTTTGGAGAGTTTCAAGAAGCTTGAGCCGGCATCTTTCAAGGGAGCTATAGACATGATAGAGGCTCAAAACTGGATTGACTCCGTGGAGCATATATTTGAAGTGATGAAGGTTGAGGATGCTGACAAGATTCGTTTTTCCGCATTTATGTTGGAGGGAGAAGCTCGTAGATGGTGGAAGTCTACCGTGGAGATTTCTACAGTCTCGACATGGGAAAGATTTAAGGTCTTTAACTTGGAGTACTTCCCAAAGACCATGAGGAGAGAGAAAGAGTTGGAGTTTATGAAGCTTGAGCAGGGTGGCATGTCGGTGATGGAATATGCTGCCAAGTTCACCGAGTTGTCTCAATTTACAAAGTATGCAGTGGACGAGGAAGAGAAGAAGACCTTCCGTTTTGAAAGTGGTTTGAGGCCAAACATCAGGAGCAGGCTAGTTGTGAGGGAGATCACGAAGTACCATAAGGTGATGGACTATGCTAGAAAGGTGGATAAAGATATGCTAGAGTTCAAGAAGGCTATGGAACAGAGGAGCTCCAAGAATAGTCAGAAGTCTAGTACCTTCAAGGGTAGCGCCTCTGAGGCACAGAAGAAGCAGAGGATTCAAGGTCCATCCAGTTCTTGAGGATTTGGGAACTCCTCGATGCGATGCCTCCACTGTGGAAAGAGGGGACACAGCTATAGAGAGTGTCGGTTGCCTCGGAATCCAAATAGTTTTCAAGGTCAACCACAACAGCAACAACAGATGGTACGTCGACCTCATTATGTGAAAAATCCGGTTCCTATTCCACAAGTGCAATCGTAAAAAGGACCAAGGAATGGACCCCCACAACCCTGACTACCACCACCACCACCACCTCAGACGGCCAAAGTCTTTGCAATTGAACCACAACAGAACGAAGTGATGGAAGGTATCATACGACTCTAACATATTTCTGCAAGAGTATTATTTGATACTGGAGCCTCTCACTCATTTGTTGCACGAACACTTGTCCACCGTTTGGGTCTTAAAATGAAAAACTTAGAGAGGAGTTTGGTAGTAGCAAACCCTATAGGAGGAACCACACATTTAGATTGGGTGTGTGAAGCTTGTTTGATAGAGATAGATGAGTTTACTTTACCTATTGACTTGATTGTCCTTGACATGAATGAGTTTGACATCATTTTGGGAATGGACTAGCTAGCTGCACACCACGTGCAGATAAACTGTCATATCCGAATTGTATCCTTTCTGACCCCAGAGGGTGACACGATAGAAGTTGTGGGTTCGGAATCCAGGATGTCTCATTTGTCTGCTTGTATAGATCATGAGTACACTGAGAAGAGGGAAGAATAGGATGAGATCCCTATAGTGTGGTGTTCCAAGATATTCCAGGTCTACCACTCAAGCGTGAAGTAGAGTATTGCAATGAGTTGGTGGCAGGAGCACGACCCACTGCATTACCGACTTATAGACTGGCACCCACAAAACTAACTGATCTGAGGAAGCAATTGGATGAACTTTTAGAGCTAAAATTCATACGTCCAAGTTCTTCTCCGTGGGGAGCACCAGTACTCTTTGTGAAGAAGAAGGACGGGTCTCTTGGGTTGTGTATAGATTATAGGAAGCTAAATCAAATGTTGGTCAAGAATAAATACCCTTTACCACATATTGACGATTTATTTGACCAGTTGCAAGGGGTGTCTTATTTCTCAAAGATAGATCTTAGATCCGGGTATCACCAACTGACGATCAAGGAAGAAGATGTACCTAAGACTGCTTTCAGAACTAGGTACGGACACTTCGAGTTTGTAGTAATGCCGTTTGGGTTATCTAACGCCCCAGCAACATTCATGGAGATGATACAAAGAGTCTTTAAGCCCTACTTGGATACGTTTTTGGTAGTGTTTGTTGACAACATCCTCATCTACTCCAACTCAAAAGATGAACATGAGGAACATCTCAGTATTGCTCTACAGACCCTAGTAACCACCAGTTGTATGCATAGTTCTCGAAGTGTGAATTTTGGAAGAATGAAGTGAAATTCTTAGGACATGTAGTGTCTACTGAAGGTAGATGTGTGGATCCCAGTAAAGTGGAAGCAGTTTCAAAAATTTGGAGCAACCCAAGAATGTATCAGAAATTCGCAGTTTCTTGGGATTTGCGGGTTATTACAGGAGATTTATTGAAGGATTCTCGAGCATTGCATCTCCGCTAACCAGTTGACTCGGAAGGACGTGAAGTTCATTTGGGACGACGCTTGCCAAGCAGCCTTCACTACTCTCAAGGAGAAACTTACTACAGCACCTGTCCTCACAATTTCAGTTAGCAGCATCGACTTCGTAGACTACACAGATGCATCACTGTCCGGGCTTGGTTGTGTTTTGATGCAAGGAGGCCAGGTTATGGCATGTGCTTCAAGGCAATTAAAGACGCATGAGAGGAACTATCCCACTCACGATTTGGAGCTCGCAGCAATCGTGTTCGCTTTGAAGATCTGGAGACATCACCTAGTAGGCGAAACCTTTGAGGAATTCTCAGACCATAAGAGCCTCAAGTATTTATTTTCCCAGAAGGAGTTGAATATGCGCCAGAGAAGGTGGATGAAGCTCGTGAATGACTACAATTTTTCCCTTTAGTACAATCCGGGCAGAGCCAATGTAGTAGCAGATGCTCTTAGCCGGAAACCTAGAAGTGTCATAGCCCACATGCTAGTTCAAGAATGGAAGCTCTACGAATCACTTGCAGATTTCAACTTCTTAGCTCGCAAGACTAGTCAAGGTGTGAGATTGTGCAACATACTCGTCAAGCCATCACTTAAGACAAGGATCATCAACCTTCAGCAAAATGAGAAATGGACGCAGGACTTCGTTGCAGATGAGGAGAGAACCGATTGGACTAAGGCCCAAGATGGGAGCATCAGATTTAAGGGGCGACTTTGCGTACCACATGATGAAGGTTTGAAGAATGAGATCCTGGCTGAAGCTCATAGATCTCGATATTCTATTCATCTGGGCATAACCAAAATGTACTACCACCTCCGGCGTAACTATTGGTGGAGTCAAATGAAGGTAGAAATCGAAGAATTCGTATCTAAGTGTGTAGTGTGCTAACAAGTGAAAGCAGAGCATCAGAAGCCAGCAGGGATGCTTCAACCTTTACCCATTGGGGAGTGGAAGTGGGAGCACATATCTATGGATTTAATTACGGGACTACCGAAGACACACAACAGCCATGACATGATCTGGGTAATCGTGGATCGCTTAACCAAGTCAGCACAGTTTATAGCTTCGAAGACTACGATGACCACCGATGACTTGGCAAGACTGTACGTGAGAGAAGTCATCCATCTGCATGGAGTACCCATCACCATATTGTCGGATCGAGGTTCACAGTTCACCTCAAGATTCTGAAGAAGTCTACACAAGGCATTGGGTACACAGCTCAACTTCAACACTGTTTTTCATCCTCAAACGAACGGTCAGACCGAAAGAGTAAATCAGAGTGCTCTTGTGCCGTTGGGACCAGAGTTAGTGGCCGAGACAACCGAAAAGATCAAGCTAATCAGAGACCGATTACTTATAGCTTAACATCGGCAGAGGAAGTATGCAGATGTGAGGAGGAGGAAATTAAAGTTCGTGGTGGGAGACTGGGTATTCGTCAAAGTCTCACCGACTAAGGGGATATTCAGATTCAGTAAAAGAGGCAAGCTGGCACCAAGATGCATTGGACCCTTTGAAGTGGCTTACAGAGTGGTACTACCACCATCTATGGACGTAGTACACAATGTCTTTCACGTTTCTATGTTGAGGAAGTACCATCTTGACCCAGCTTCAGTAATCGACTGACAAACCGTGACCGTCAGAGAAAATGCTACCTACAAAGAGCAACCCATGGAAATCTTAGACCGGAAAGAGCAAGTATTGCGGAACAAAGTCATCGCTAAGGTGAAAGTATTGTGGAACAATCACGGAATGTCTGAAACAACTTGGGAGCTTGAAGACGAGATGCAAGCTCGGTACCCGCAACTCTTCACATAAGTTCAGTAAATTTAGAGGACGAAATTCTCTTAAGGGGGGAAGGCTGTAAAGGCCTAAACCAATTAAGCGATAATTAATTATGTTTACTTTCCTTAATACGAACGTTTCTAACCACTTGATCGATAATCGGAGTTGGATCGACCATGTGATTATGTATGATGTTATTGAATAGAACTTAGCGCTTTGCACCATAGTAAACCTTGTGTGTTGAATGAAATTTGATAAATTAACTTAAATAGAATAATGAAATGTATGGTTGAGATTGAGTAGTTGTGAAGGAAGGGTTTGGATTGACTAGTTATAGATGAAGGGTTAGGACGGGGGTACTTAGAAATGGAGAAGAGAGATTGTGACATATCGCATGGAGTTGTTGAAAGGAGAGAATGAGAGAAACCTATCTTATTTTGTCTCTTGAGATTCGAGAGAAGGCTTATGTATGGAGAAGTGGTGATTCAACGGAGAAATTGTGAACTTTTGTCTAAAGATTTGAAGTAAGTCATAATTTCATAAACATATTGTAATGACCCGGAAAATTTCGAATTTTGGTTGAGGGTAGTTCAGTAAAATCCATGACTTGTTAAAAATCATAACAGTGAGTTGGCTTGGACCCTGACCATGTGAGGATGGGCTATTAGCTTTCCATATTTCCTTTGGACTTTTGAGACAGACACATACTCACTCAATGGACTATTAGGCTCTAGGTTTAGACCAGCACTTGTAACTTTCATTGGACAACCCAATACCTGAGCCCATGAGACACTAAACCCTAAGAGAGGAATATAAATACTCTCTTTATTTTGTTGAACATTTATTGTTGCTGGAATTTGAGGAAGAACAAACAAAGCCCTAGAGCTGGAGTTATGGAGGAAGAATAGATTTGGTGGAGTAAGTTTTCACCATTAATACTGGTGAGTTCTTCCTCAATACCTGAGCATTTAAACTCAAACATTCTTCTAGTTATATGTGCTTTTCCCCTATTCAAGACAATGTGATTAAGACCACGCTTGAGATTAAACTCAACTAGTTAATATGCTAAATGTTTGAAATTTCATATTGTAATATGTGATTAGATTGGCTCCCAACGAAATGCTTGTTCATGATTCTACATAGATTGTGAGATATAGGGTTTTCCATGTTAAAATCCATATATTATATAGATGGTTGTTTGGTGTGTCTATTCGCTGAGGATCATCTCTTTATCTTTTTGTTGGTCCTCCCTTGAAACCTTGAGGAAAACCCCTTTGACCCTATGGACTTACATAGCCCTAAACGTAACTGGAAAAGCCCAGAATTGTTCCCGTTGGTGAGTGGTCGGTCCGCCGACGCACTCACCGACAGAGACATGTTCTGAGTACTACAGACCCTTGGTGGGTGGCAGTTCGCCGACGCACCCACTGACAGTGACCTCCTTTAGTTTTACTTAAGCTCGTCGGTCAGTGGTCGGACCCACCGACTCACTCACCGATGGGGGATTGGGTGAACATTGGGGACCCCGGAGGACTTGCCGACCATGCCAATGCCTTTTAATATAGTGTATCGTCGGTGAGTGGTCGGACCCACCGACACACTCACTGATGCCCATCGGCATCTGCCCTCATGGCCCGAGGGTGCCACCGAAGGGGTAAACCACACTTAAGTAAATATTGCACCGTCGGTGAGTGGTTTGATCCACTGACACACTCATCGAGACCCCTTGGTGACTGTCTCGTGGTCCAAGGGTGCCACTGAGGGACACTGCCCGGTCAAAGCGTAATGCACCGTCGGTGAGTGGTCGGTCCGCCGACGCACTCACCGACAGAACCTGTTCTGTAGAATATTTTCCCGTCAGTGGATCCTCCGGACCCATCGGCGGACCTACCGAAGGTGAGTTTCTTATGTTTATGAAGGAGAGATTGAGGGCAAGGGGTGCATTACCCCGTAGACCTTGATCATCACGAAACCATGAAATTAAAGAGAAGAACATTCTGCTTACAATACTTGGTCTAAATTGCCAAATGTTGAATTATCACCGTGGATTACTGAATTAATCTCATATGATGGCCTACGAGCTTGTGAATGCATGTTAGTGATAATGCATGTGATAAAGGAAATATGGTGGGGATCATGAATGGGTTCACGTCTTGCTTACATGACTGAATGCTATGGATGTGTAAAGATCCATTTTTATGATGTGATGATTAAATGTCTCTGCTTTTGTAATGGGTTGTTTTCTCCTCTTGCATTATCCAAATTAGATTAATTGTAATACAAAGACCCTGATTATTGGACCCACGGTCGGGATGACCCTTGGGTGTTGCTCGGGATTGAATAACGAGAGTTGACTATGTGAATGGGTACGCCTGATGGGCATGACCTGGGGAGGACCAAGGATGTACAATAGCCCCATACGTGATATCGTCCTTGATTTGAAATGTTTGGTGTCTTGAACTGGGAAGAATGTCACGGAGGGAAGTTCACGAAGGTGATGCCCTTGGACTATCCTGTTGAGATGGTGTGTCCCGGATAAAAATAAAAGCGGGGCATGAATTCCCGAGGGTCGTAAGTCCCTTAAAACAGTGTTGTACACACAGAATCGACAAGGTATCCTTACCCCGAAAGGGGCCATGGCTCACAAAATGAGACGCATGGTGTTGCAGTCTGGATCTTGCGTGCATCTCTAGAGTTCATGACAGAAACATTACATGCATATCTTTTTTGGTTGAGAATGAATATAATTGTGAAAGGGAACTAGATTTCCTTGTGTATGTCCATCGAGCATCCTGCATTGAGTAGTATGTAGGACTAAGAGGACTGATAAATACGCTACCTGGACATGTGTGATTGCGATGAGAGAACTGCATTTAGTGTAATTGTGGTGAATGGATGTATTGAATTGCTAAGTGATTAGTTGGTCTTTTCATATGTTTAAGTTTGACTTGTTCTTCCTTGTACTAATAGAAGTTTGGATTAGGGTTTCAGATTATCCTATACAGGTGAGGATAAGCTCTTACCTCTTCATATCTATCCCCCCCTTAACATTTCCGCTGCATATATTTACTGGATAGTGTTTTTGGGCAGATGCCCAAGTATTGTGGATTTACTCGCGAGCTGTATAGCTCACCCTTCGGGGATCTATTTTTCAGGTTATGTCGTGCACTCTGTAGATACGAGGATGGATTAGGATAGGAGGTTCTCACACACTTATGCTTTTGTTTGGGCTAGGTAATGAATTACATTTAATTCTATTTACTTTAGCTCTTCGTTACCTACTTGTTTACCACCTCCTGGTAAGGGGGTGAGAGTTACATCACTTGATTCTTATGGTGACTCTCAGAGGAGTATACCCTAGGATCAGGTCATGAAAAAGTGGTATCAGAGCTAAAGAAAATAAATCTTAGCTACAAATATAGGTATAACTTAGTTTTAATGACAAGGCTGGGTTAGCACAAGCACTATAGAAAGATAGGTGAAGGGATAGATATGTGAAGATGAGTGTGAGAGTTGTGTGTTGGATGTGGTTTCTTAAGGTTACTTTCTGAAAGGTGCTGAAGGATGGTAAGGCCACTATTCCTAAAGACCCTAGGGTTGAACTTCAAGAAATTTATGTTTGGAAAGTATACTGGGTTGGGAAGTCCTGATGAACATGACCACCAAAGGCTTGGAAGATGTTCGGTGCGAAATATTACTATATATGTATAACCCTAACACTGACCAAGTACCTCCATGAGTATAAGGGATGATGTAGTTGCAAATACATCCATACCCTAGAACTTGTGAAAAGGAAGGTGTGTTAGATGACCTATAAAGAAAATTTTAAAAGACAGATATATTTTACATATAATGAATCATTTCTATATGGGAAACTTAATTAAATCAAATTGTCTGGAATCGATCTGCTAATTGTTCTATGAAAATTTGTTATGATGATGAGGTGATGATTGTGATGATCTTGTTCGGTGGATCATGTTGTGGACTGATGGTGTGACTTGCATGAGAATGATGAATTGGTGCTGATCTGGTAAGTATGGATTACAGATTTGAACTAATGAGTTTTATTTTGCCCTTAAATCATTGATTGTGCTACTTAATCACGATTAGTATAAATTTTGTCCTAATCCATGTGAAAATTGTTATATTTCAATTTTTTTCCTTTTACCCTTTATAAAACATTTCTTCAAATTTAAATTTCCAAACTTTTGCCATCGGCGAGTCCGTCGGTGTGTGTCGGTGCACCGACCGACGCGATTTCGTTCGTCCCTGTTTTAAAACCCAGAAAATTGTTCTTCTTTTAAATTCTTCTTGTGGTTGTCTGAACCCTAAAACCTTTCCTCATCCTCAAGCCCTAAATCTAATCCTCTCCAATCATTCCTTGGTGATCAAGATTTGAAATCACTCCATCTACTTCCTCGATTTCACTTGGTGGTGTGGATTTGACCTAAGTATTGGACGAACGAACGTTTTCTCCTCCTCCTTACCGTTTTCCAGGTCTTTCCTCTTGCTTGGATCTTGGTGCTGTATGTATCAACTTTCCCCTTCCCCTTCCTTTTTTTCTATCACCTTGATCATGGCAAGGACGAAGAAGGACTCGGTAGGAAGAAGCTCCAAGAAAGGCAGGGCATCAACCAGTCGTTCCCCACCACAGGAGGAAGAAGAAGAGCACTTGCAAGATGAGATGCCTGAACCCGTACATCGAGCCCCGCCCATCCAGCGACCACGCCAACCGTCGGCCGTGGAACGGGTAATTTCCCACATTTTCTTTAATCGAAAATGTATTATTGAGCAGAGGGTAGAAATAGAGCATGCCAGACCCTACAGGGTGTTGGAGATTTTGGAAAGGGCTGATTTGGCCCCCATTTTGTCCTGGGGCGGGTCAGCATACCCGATCGTAGCTCAGATGGTGTATTCTTCCATGACATCGTTTGACGACCAGGCAGCAGTGATTTTCCTTGTGATTGATGGGCATGCATTTGAGATAACCATTCCCTTGATAGCTGAAGTGATGGGTGTTAGCCAGAACCCATCACCTTCTCATTTGACTGAGCTTAGGGGATCCTCAAGGGATGAGGTGACCATCAGACAGTGCGGCAGCTTGGTGAAGTGGTGGGATGATAATGCCCTCCCTTCTACAGCTTTGAGAGACCCTTATAGGGTTCTGCATAGCATTTTTGTCAACAACCTGTACCCTAGGGCTGGGAACAAGAAAGACTTGACCTACCGAATGGTTCAGATTATGAATCACTTAGACATAGGGCTGAAACCTTGTCTCCCTAGCCTAATCATGGACCAGATCTTTAGATATCTCTACAACCCAAGGAAGAAGACCCCACTACCCTTTGCTTGCGTGATGACTCAGCTCGCCACTAGATGGGGAGTAATGCTTCCCTCTCCTGGGAATTTGGTTCGGGAAGCCCCTCTTACACTGTATCGGTTGACCAAGATGAACCTAAACTCTCAAGATGCCCCGGAACAACAAGAGATGGAGAGAGACAAATCTAGCCGAGACAGGTCCGCACAAGAGCAACATGGGACTGTCCCCGCTGCTTCAGCTTAGGGCACTTCGGGAGTACACTATGTGAGGAAGAACATGTCTGTGGAATCCCGACTGTCTGCTTTAGAGAGGAATGTGTTTGAGGTGATATCCCTAGTGCAGGATGCTAGGGGAGGGAGCAGGAGTCAATTTGAGAGACTCATGGAGTTCTTGCAAAGCATCGCTTCGTCATGCCGTCGGACGGACGAGGTAGTGCAGCCACCACCACCTGTTCCAGTTCCAGAGCACCGTCAGTCATCTCCCCCATCACAGGCCACAACACCAGAGGCACGACAAGAGGACCTTGGGAATCAGAGAGAGTCGGAGTCAGGGATCACTGATCTCCCCGAGCAGTAAATAGTGGGAGAAGTTCAGCTGGCTCTGTTTTGTGACTGATATTTTGCTTTGGATGACTTTTATTATGAGTATTTTCTTTTTCTTTCCCTTTCACCTAGTTGCACTGTTGAATGATACTTGACTTGTATGAGTTGTGGATTTTGGGATCTCATGAGAGGATCCTTTGTTGTAGAAACCAAGGTACACTATGGCTGAATGTCTTGGTATTTTATGATAATTATACTTTATCTCTTATTTCCGGTGGAATTCCTATGTTGAATGAATTTTCCTTTCTATGGTTGTAAATGTTGGGAATAGGTACCTGGACCCTTTGCAACTTGGCCATTGGTGGTGGGGATCACCGAAATGATGTCCTCCCTACTTGAAACTAGAATAGTTGGTAAATAATTGGTAAAATAATAACTTAGAATCTTAGGGTAGAATAGTAATTTCTTTAAATTAATAAGTTAAATTCACTTGACAAATTTAGCTTGTATAATTAACTGATTAGTTTGACTTAAAAAACTTCAGGGTAGTATTAATCAGATGACTTAAATTAGTGAACAAATAGGAATATTTTATTATGGAGACTTTGATCCTCCTATCAAAGTATTTTGGTATTCTATCTCATGTAATGGATGTCAATCTAGGTTGGATCACCGATCAGATTAGATCCGACTATGCGATCAAGCTTGTTATCAAATTTGTGTATTGTTGCTAAGTATAGTAGTATAGCCCTGATTTGTTGAGAGTGGTAAACTCGTAATTTTGGGTGTTTGATGAGGTGTATGGCTAGGATTAATTGAGGATTGTGTGGTGTGGATTAATGCTAAAATGTGTTTTCACCTTAGTTAGGGATGAGGTGTAGGGTGAGATTTGAAGTGGTTGTGGATGAGTGGTTTAGATCAAAGTGGTTGGAGTAGTTGGGTGGTTAGAAATGAATGGCTAGGATGAGAGTGGATGAGGATGGATGGTTAGGATTGAATGAGAAGAATGGATGGATGGGATTGAGTTCACCAAGAGATTGAAGGTTCAGATGATGCCACTTGTTAGGGTTTATGAAAGAAAAGAGAATCTCATCTCTTACTCTCATTTTAGAGTCGTGAGATTTTGGGTTGGAGGCTAGGGTTTGGTTGGAGCTTGAGGTGAGCTAGGAGAAGAAGGAAGAGGGAAGGAAGCTTAGTGATGCTTGGGGATTTCTACACCCTCAATCAAGGAAAGTTGATATTTTCATGAACATAAATGGGCTTCCTTTAATTTCTTGTTTTTCTCTCTACTTGCATGTTCAAGATTTTTGGATGATTTTAAGGTCTAAGAAGAGAGATTAGGCTTCTTCTTTGGTTGTAGAATAGGGTTGGTGTTGGGTTGTTAACCATAGTGATTCTTCGTTGGAGAATAGGGTTATTTCTAAAGCTTAGATCTTAGCTAAATGTTAGGTATTAGTGTAGTGTATTAGTACATTTTGGAGATATAATGTAAGTTAGAAGTTCCCTTAAGGTTGTGTAAGCAAATGGTAGAAAACCCTATATTTTACCCAATTCACGACGTTTCGTAGCCACCTCGGTGCGCCGAACGAGTCGCCGAACTTGAACTCTGAGCTGTGGGCGGACATCTCGGCTTGCCGAAAGGTCGCCGAGGTTGAATGTCAGCCGAAGAGGTCGCCTAGTAGCTTTGGGACGCCGAAATGTGTTTTGGTCCGCCGAGTAGGGCGCCGACGTGGTCGCCGAGGAAATGCGTGCTGGATTCGTCGCCGATTCTCAGGGGAGTTCGCTGAGAGGGATCTCAATGTATCGAAGCCTACGCCGAGACCCTGCCGTACCTGTAGAATGGACCAAATTAATTTAATATTTGTCCACTCAAAGTGGTTTGAGTGGTTGGGTGGTTCGAAATGAATGGCTAGGATGAGAGTGGATGGGGATGGATGGTTAGGATTGGATGAGAAGAATGGATGGATGGGATTGAGGTCACCAAGAGATGGAAGGTTTAGATGATGCCACTTGTTAGGGTTTAGGAGAGAAAAGAGAATCTCATCTCTTTCTCTCATTTTAGAATTGTGAGATTTTGGGTTGGAGGCTAGGGTTTGGTTGGAGCTTGGAGGTGAGCTTGGAGAAGAAGGAAGAGGGAAAGAAGCTTAGTGATGCTTGGGTATTTCTACTCCTTCAATCAAGTTGATATTTCCATGAACATAAATGGGCTTCCTTTGATTTCATGCGTTTCTCTCTTCTTGCATGTTCAGGGATTTTGGATGATTTAAAGGTCTAAGAAGAGAGATTAGGCTTCTTCTTACGTTGTAGATTAGGGTTGGTGATGGGTTGTTAGCCGTAGTTATTCTTCATTGGAGAATAGGGTTGTTTCTAAAGCTTAGAAGTTAGCTAAATGTTATGTATTAGTGTAGAATATTAGTAGATTTTGGAGATATAATGTGAGTTAGAAGTTGCCTTAAGGTTGTGTAAGCAAATGGTAGAAAAACCCTTTGTTTTACCCAGTTCGCGTCGTTTGGCAACCACCTCGGTGTGCCAAACGGGTCGCCAAACTTGAATTCTAGGCTGTGGGCGGACATCTCGTCTTGCCGAAAGGTCGCCGAGGTTGAATGTCTGCCGAAGAGTTCGCCGAGTAGCTTTGGGGCGTCGAAATTGGTTTCGGTGTGCCGACTAGGGCACCGACATGGTCGCAGAGGAAATGCGTGCTGGATTCGTCGTCGAATCTCAGGGGAGTTCGCCGAGAGGGATCTTGGTGCACCGAAGCCTACGCCGAGACCCCACCGAACCCGTAGAATGGACCAAATTGATTTAATATTTGTCCACTCAAAGTGGTTGGAGTGGTTGGGTGGTTCGACATGAATGGCTAGGATGAGAGTGGATTAGGATGGATGGTTAGGATTGGATGAGAAGAATGGATGGATAGGATTGAGTTCACCAAGAGATGGAAGGTTTAGATGATGCCACTTGTTAGGGTTTAGGAGAGAAAAGAGAATCTCATCTCTTTCTCT
>JAUPMG010032081.1:0-14629 GCA_031762675.1 Pachysandra terminalis | reverse complement strand
TATTTTGAATATATATGTGTGAAAGTATTGTGTGTGCACAACACTAATAAAGGATTTGAATTTATGAGTTGCATGTTGACTACCCAGCTGAAATAGCTTCCTTGTAATCCTATTGTTGGAGCACACTGTGCTTAGCCAATAAAGGATACTATCATGACTCATGATACGGCTGTGGCCAATGCTTGTCCCTTTGAGACTAACCCACTCTAGGTGAGGGAGGTAATCCCGAGAGAGTTGTGGTAAGATGATAGGTGAGGGAGTGCCCTCTCAATATTCCAAATCATAAGAGTCACTTCTATTAGTAGATAGGTAATGTATGGCTTACTGATGATAGTTCACGTTAATGAAACCTTGAATATGTTCATATGATAAAAAATAAGGTGAGGGGATTGTGCCCTCTAGGTCGTAGTCCCTTAGAACTATGATGCGCACATAGAATAATCCTATATCATGGCCTTGTATCGGGGGTATGAATTCACATTAGTGAGACATCTTGGGTATTTGGATTAGATCTATTGTGGGTCATACACTATTCAAATGCCAAATAGCATGCATCGCATTTTTTGATCTTGTTGATATTATTGTAGATATCTTGTGTATGTTGCACTCGATGTCATAATTATCATATAGACTTTGGCATTGTAGATTAGAAAATATGACCATGGATATCCTTAGGATACAAACCAACGTGAGATTTGATCAGAGAACATACTTGAATGATTTTTGTGCACATACATACTATTACTCATATTTTTCAGATTATATCATTATCACTATTATTATGTATATTTTCTCATAGTGTTGGGATATGAGTAAATACCTTACTTTGAAGGTCTTCTCATCCGAGCATTCGGCTTATGTATGTTTTATGACATATTTTTCAAGTTAAAGGATTACTGCTATCAAAGGGAGAGCTATGGGAATAAAATGGGACTTAAAGATATAAGTTAGATTATTGGGATTATGTATTTAGATTGTAAGTTATTTCTAGTTTATTTAATAAGAACAGATTGTAGCTTTTATTGAATTATTTATTAGAATTATTATATTATCACTTCCGCTTATGTTTCTTTATTGCTTATCCACTCGTATTATATTGGTGTGGGAGTTACATTCGAACCTTTGGGGTATCCAGAGGATCTCTTTAGGTTTGGGATGTGACACTCTTGTACAAAGATAACCGGATCAGTCCATGACATTAGAAGCATCATGGCCTCAATGCAGGATTCATCCGAAGAGTGGTGTTGATTCACCATAAGCCATGATGTTGAACCCGTCATGAAGTCGTAGGTGATAATTCACTAAAAATATGGTGTGGATTCACTACAAAGTGTTCTGACAAAAGCTATCATGGAGCACATCAAAACACAACACTGGATCATGGTTGGCACTATGATTTTTGAGATTAACTGTGAAATAACCATAAACATTGGCTCGGAGTTAGCATTGTGAATTTTGAGATTAATCGTGAAATAACCATAAACATTGATACAAGTTTAGTCATGTGGTTTTGAGATTACCACTAAACAACCATTGGCATGCAGGTGCAAAAATTGCCAAAAATTGTGAGAAAAGTTAGATGTCATGAGGAGACAAGTGTTCGTCAAGCCAAGAGACATGAAAGGCAGCATCAAAAGCTTCACATATGAAACGATGCCACTCATCGAAGACATCATTTGTCAAATATAAAAAGATAGTGGCACGCATTTCTCGGATAACCTGGCATATCTGGCAAAACATGATGCCATGAACAAAGAGGCCACTAAAAGGGCATCCGTCCGAGATATCATCATCACGTACAAAAATTCCATCCATGATTGAAGTAGCAAATTGAAGAATGGGACAGCCATGAGAGAATGTGAAGTGGACAGCTGCCTTCTTTCCATATAATGTCCTCGTTGTCATTCGAGGCACATGAATGACTCTGGCGGCACGACTCTCGACGTCTCGTTTAGGGGGATGGGGGCTTGGATGGCCAGTAGAGGAGCCTTCAAAGCCTTTTCCTACAAATGAAGATGAATGCACAAACATCAACGATATACCAAAAATGAAGGGAAATAAAAACTTTTTTCTTTTTCTCAAGAAAACGACATACCTTAGCAAGAGAATATGAAGTACCCACCAGAATCACGGGAGCATTAATTGGAGCTCCAGTAACTATAGTGGCAATTACAGGAGAAAATACAAGTGGAAGATCGAAGGTACCTGTCACATTCCAAACCAGTTGAGATCCTCGGGATTCCCAAAAGATTAGAATGTAACCTCACCCCCATATCCCTATGGGAGTGGAAATCAATATAGAAACATAAGCAGAAGTAAATTGCAATAGTTCTAATAAAATATATGGATATAATTACAATATGTTCTTCAATTACAAACTTAGAAATTAACTAAGTCTATTTCATCAAAATATCCCTAAAATCAATCTTTATATCCCTTCTTTCCCATAGCTCTCGGTTGTCATCATTCTTTCTTTAATACCTGAAAAATGTTATGAAATATCCATAAGCCAAAGCTCGGATGAGTAGATCTTTAGACCAAGGTATTTACTCATCACCTAATGTTACTAGCAAAAATATATAATATAGTATAATGATGATAAATCTGTAAATAATGTGATGATAATGATATGTACAACAATAATGTTCTCTCATCCAAATCTCACTTTGGGTTGTATCATAAGGATATCAATGGCCATATTTTATGTCTACAATGCCTAATTCTACATGATAATTATATCAAGTGCATCATATACAAGATAACAACAATAATATCAACAATCACATGATAATGCAGTATGCATGATGTTCAGTATTCGAATAGTTCAAGTCCCACACTAGATCAATCAATTACTTGAGGAAGATGTCGTAATGAACCATCACCCTCATATAGGGCCACTCTCAAGTAAGATATTCTATGTGCGCATCATAGTTCTAAGAGGCTTTGACCTAGAGAGCGCAATTCCCCCACTTATTTTCGATCACGGGAATATAACCAAGGTGTCCAAAAATAATATAGGAACAAAATCTCAGTGAGACATGAATTACCCGAATACCAAATGGGTAACTCTTATGATTCAAATTGGGACCCCCATACAAGGCCTATCCCACACTTCTCATCGTACAACAAGTATTTGGGGTCCCATACCACTCACCTTGGGTGAAAATAAATAATAACATGTAGTCCATCATTGGATTAATAAATGGTATATCCTATCATGAGTCATGATGGTATCCTTTACTGGTTGTACATAATGTATTTAGGACTGTGCACTTCCTTGGTAATAGGATATAGGTCATTGCCATCTCGGCTGAGATTTCAATATGTAGCTCATAGATTCAAGTCCATTTATTAATGCAATGCAGACACAATGAATTCATAGGCATATATTCAAAACAGCATAGACATGAGCACAATCTCATGATTCTAGATTAATATGATCACATAATATACACATATATAGGTTGATGCACAAACTGGTATGATGATGGTGTTATACATATTATAATTAGATATTACAAGTCTTATGGGATTAAAGCATGAGATGTTCACACAATCAAGGGTCCTTAATGAAGATCAGCAAGATTATTCAATCACATAGGTTATTTACATAGCAGTTCATAGGGTTTATTAACATGCCAACATATACACAATTCAATTCACTAGGTCTATAAGGATTTTATGCCATGAGGAGGGTTTAGAGGGTTAATACTAAGGTATAGGAAGTCCAAAAATAGGTTAGGTTATCAATGTAGGGTGTTCAATGTCTCGAAGTGTCAAATTAGAGTCACTGTGGCCAACTGGCAGGGTACCAACAAGGTTTTGGCACAGCGGTAGGGTCTGGCTACAGTGTAGGGTCAAGGTTTGCTCAACCGGCAGGGTACCCATACACCGATCGGGTGATAGGCTACCGGCACATCGATGGGAACTCACAGGCTAGGCAGAAGCCTGCCTGTGCCAGGCCGACAGGCTAACCGGCACACCAGTTGGTTTGCTGGATCAGGCCAATAGGTTTCAGGTCAAGGGGATTTTATAGGGTTTCATCTAACCATCCTAGGGATTCGTGCATGGTGATTTGATCATCCTAAAGGTTAGAATAATTAAGGCATTAACAATATAGTTTCATGGTTTAGTTCTTGGTTTCTTGAATTAGTCTAATATTAGTATCCTGGGATACTGTTATTAATTACATGTGATATTTATGGGTTTTATTAATATGATCATGGGGAAGGGTTATGCATGGGAAAAAGAAGGAATTCCCCATGATATCACATTAGGGGAGAAATAAATGCACAAGAGACTAAAGGAGAACTCACCAGTTTGCTGTAGGTTCTTCTGACGTTGATTCTTCTAGTTTTTTGATCCTCTAATCTTCTTTTAGTTCTTCCTAGGGCTTCCCATGAAATTGACTTGATTTCTAATGTCTATTTCTCTTTATTAATCCTATTTTTTAAGTTCTAAGTGTTAGAATTATATTAGGAATACTAGTTGGTGTTTAGCTGTTAATCTAGAGTCCAAATTCAATTGTAACTTAATCATTAAGTTTCCCTAATTACTTATCACAAAAATTATACTTTAATTAATCTAATTGGGCCTTAGGAATCTCACTTAAGACAAATCCAATTAATTACTAATCTTAGGTCCTGCTTTGTTAAACCTAGATTAATCTACTAACCCAATTTTCTATTTAAGTTGTAATTCTCAATTAATGACCTTGGTTTAATTATTATGGTTTATGAATCTAATTATATCTATTTTATTAATGACCTTAGGTTAGTTTCTAAGTGTAGAGCATTAAATTACTAATTTACCCCTATTATTAAAAATTCTTTTTGTCTTAATTTTTTTCAGGTCTTTACAGTACCTCCAAGCGCACTAGGTAAAACTAGTCCGACCGTAGTAGCAACATCAACAAGATCAGTGTAGATACGGAAAATGTCAAAGGTCCATAGTCTGATGAAACACAGGCACCTGTCAGGATTATGACCCTTGCCAAGGGATATCGCGGATGACCAACTCGTGAAATTGGTAGATGAAGGTGAAGTACTTATATATACGTTTATAGCATTCTATGACACAAGTCACTTGAAGCCATGATGGTTGTGAACCTGATGGAAACCTCGCAGTTAAGCGTGCTTGGGCAGGAGTAGTGTCAGGATGAGTGACCCCCTAGGAAGTTTGATTCAAGGAAGCGAAGGGTGCCCAACTTATGAAGTTTTGATGCCTCTCAACACATGGTACCCTCGGGAGGAACAACTCATGAAGTTGGGCACTCTTCAGCATCCAAGGAGCTCATGCCGCCCAAGTTGAGAACTTCGCCGTCATGGGTACCACAGCGTCCAAGGTGCTCATGCCCCCCAAGTTGAGAACCTCGCCATCACGGGTACCTCAGCTTCTAAGGTGCTTATGCCGCCCAAGTAGAGAACCTCACTGTCATGGGTACCTCAACGTCCAAGGTGCTCATGCCGCCTAAGTAGAGAACCTCACCGTCATGGGTACCTCAGTGTCCAAGATGCTCATGCCGCCCAAGTTGAGAATTTTGCTGTCACGAGTACCTCAACGTCCAAGGTGCTCATGCTGCCCAAGTTGAGAAATTTGCCGTCACGGGTACCTCAACATCCAAGGTGCTCGTGCCACCCAAGTTGAGAAACCTCATCAACACCAATACTAAAACTCGTCGAAAATGCTAAGGTTGAAAAACCTCGAGAGCATTAAGACAAAACTCATCGAAATTGCTAAGGTTCAAAAACCTTGAGAGCATTGAGACAAAACTCGTCTAAAGTGCTAAGGTTCAAAAACCTTGAGAACACCTAGACAAAACTCGTCGAAAGTGCTAAAGTTCAAAAACCTCGAGAGCACCTAGACAAAACTTGTCTCGAGAATGCTAAGGTTCAAAAAACCTCGAAAGCACTAAGACGAATCGTCTCAATATAGAAGTGCGCCTCACGTTTGCCAAAGGGATGCATCCCAGTGGACAAGTTGATATGAATTTGCATCTAAAAGGGAAAGAGCCCTGGAAGATGTGAGACGTCAACACGTTGATATGAATTCACATCTAAAAGGGAAAGACAGTCTCGGACAATGTGAGACGTCAACACGTTGATATGAATTCACATCTAAAAGGGAAAGACATCCCTGGACGATGTGAGATGTCAACACGTTGATATGAATTCGCATCTAAAAGGGAGAGACAGGCTTGGATGATGTGAGACATTAACACATTGATATGAATTCTCATCTAAAAGGGAGAGACGACCCTTGATGATGTGAGACGTAAACACATCAATATGAATTTACACCTAAGGGGGAAAGGCAACCCCAGACGTTGTAAGACATTGACACTCCACTTATACAGTCTCGAAAGCACTAAGATTTGAGAAACTCGAAAGTGCTAAGACTAGATAGCCTCAACAACTCCAAGGCTAAAACAATTTCTACTACACTCATACTACCGATCGCCATGGCCTATATCTCGGCGTCATAAGCGTGCACACAAGGAGACTCTCCAACCTCATATCATGACCCACATGCCGTGTCACGATTTTCAGTGGGAAACTTGTAATTCTCTAATATGACTCGGGATTGGTCCACCTAAAAGACAGGGGTAATTTTCCATGTTACCCCGGGTTAGAGCTTTAATACCGCTAGACGATTTCTAATAGATTACTAACTTCTGTTATCTTTCCCCAAATACTATAAATAGTAGCTCATTCCTCAAGAATAGGGCTGGAGAATTATCTAAAGGAGTTAGGCTCTGAAAACGTGCTTTGACCTATGCTCACGAATTTCTAACACCTTGACTACTATTTCCCTTAGCCTAACTTGTGCTCACGAAATCCTTAGACCTTGAACTACGTGTGACTTGATCCCTATTTGGGTACGTAGGCAACCTACTGTAGGTGCAGTCTAAAACCACCATTAGACTACGGATGATGGGAGAAGTATGGAAGATATTTTAAACACCAGCTCTGAAGGGAGATCATGAACTTCTAACTCTCTGACCCACTGTTTCCCATAGCCTGACCCGACCCGTTCCAAACCGGTTGCTTTCTTTTACTCTTTTGATTCTTCTAAAGACGGGATACGGTCGTTATCGATTTAGGCTTCTGTTGATCAGTAAATCAACCGTTGGTGATTTTTTCACAAAAACATCCTTTACATTTTGGCGACTCCGTTGGGGACTAAGTCTCCCATGTACTGATTGATACTAGAAGAGTGCCGAGACAGAAGAGTAGAGCGAAGGTCGTAGAACAAGTTGGGTTTGCCTCATTCCACGCGGTTGAGGAGGGGCACGAGGAGGATCCCCCTCATGACCTACACGAGTTAAAAGGTGAAGTGGAGATGGATTAGCAACTTGATGATCATGACGATTAGCTAGAAGTGATGAGGGTGCATATGAACAAGATGGAGGAAGCAGAAGCGAAGATGATGGATTTGCTACAAACTGTGATCACTCGAGAAAGTCATGTTCCGATTCCGCCTACGGAACCACCTAGGGAAAGAGCTCCTACAACACCTACTATAGCGCCTATTGGTACTCCCTTGAGCGCGACACAACCTGAATCCATGAACAATAACGGGTTCATAACTCGAGATGAAATGTTGAATCTCTTGCGGCAGCAAAAGGAGAAACCCATTGAATTCAAAATTGATTCTAGGCCGCCATACCCCCTGGACATCATGAAGAAACCTTATCCCGTGGGATACGTGGTTCCGCTATTGATACCATAGTACAATGGGTGGACTGGCAATGCAAAAGAGCATGTCACCAAGTTCATTGGATCCATGGGAGCTTTTGCTGGTGATGATGAACTCAAGATGAGGGAGTTCTCTCGATCTCTCACAGATCGTGCTTGCACTGGGTATGACAACTTACCTCATGAATCCGTCCTCAACTGGGAAGAAATGAAGGTGTCATTCCTATTGAAGTTTTTCATTGTCGAAGAGCGCATGACCCTTATGGACTTAGGGAAGGAGAGGAAAAATTCCAGTGAAGTGTTGGAGACGTATGTTTCAGTGATCTCGCTTTCGACTGTCGGGAAACTACTACAGAGGAGAATCTCGTGAGGATGTGTATTGACGACATGATAAAAGACTGTCGTCTTGTGTTAGAGAATGCAAGAATCGATGCATTCACTCGTCTTTACGAATCAGCAAGGCATACTGGCCATACCAGGAATCTCGAGGGAGATGTCCCCTGGAAGAGCAAGTCAAGTCCTATTTCACAAATCATGATGGTGGAGAAGAGGAGACATTCCAAGGAGGAGGCCAATGAGACTAGAAGCAAGAAGAGGGTGGTCACTCCTGCTCCTCCTCTACCTTGTATGATCAAAGACTCTTTGGTAATCCTAAAGCAGTGGGTGAAGGATGGCATAGTGACTCTGCCACTTCCAAGACTCCCGGCGTCAGAGCAAGATAAGAAGAGGGATGACTTTTGTCAATATCATTCTTACGCGGGACACAAGATGGAAGACTGCTATACTTTGAGAAAGTTGTTCGAGAGTAAGATCCAGAACGGAAAATTTGAGCTCCCTAGGTCGAGAACTGAAGGTGATGAGTTTGGACGATGAAGATTGGGGATGAAGTGTTGGAGGTGACTACGTGTGTGCACGCCAACTTACCAACTCCCGAGCTCATTCCAAGGGAGGAAGACCTTTTATGATGCAACAGATAGTCAGGAACGGCTACTACTGTCACCCAAGTCGACTTGACGAGACAATGTCGCGTGATCCCATCAATGCCACTACAATGGCTATCCTGAGGGATAGGCTCCGTATCTTTTTTTATTTACTTTGAATAGTTTTCTTCTATTATGTATGTCGTAATAGCGTGTGCATGAATGAGGTTCATGAATATCGTTCATCAATAAAATCATTTTCAACTAAATTGTGAACAAATTATGAAAAGTATTTCTTCATTGCATCTTAAATATTTGTACATGTTAAAAAAAACACTGAGAAATAGATATCATGCTGTCGCGGTAGCATCTTCATCATCACCATCATCAATCAAAACAAAAAGAGGAAGCTCCTATCGATGTCAAACTGAATGAGATCGACATAGCAAATGCAATCATCTATGCAAAGTCCTAGGTGACAGGATTGTCAATGACAACAGATAGAAGAAGGAACGTCGTCATGGTCTCTCTAAGAGGTTCATCAAACAATTAGCACACATGAAATTGCTATTCTTAACCCAAGTGTGTATGGAGAAGAGCTCATATTATCGCTCACCAATCTAGTCTTGTCCTCTGATAGCTTCCTTACCAAGAGTTGAGCCTTCAATGCTTCTCAAGATGGGTCTTCCCAGCAATCTTCCTCCATCCCAACAGAAATAGTACCTCGCAGCTCCTTCCGTATGTTATGAATATCATCCAAGGAAACGGGTGAGAATGCTTCGGCACGTAGGCGTTCAATCACCAGGCATACTATTTGATAAAATTCAAAAAACAAAACTGCCAAAGGTCATGGCCGAGCCAGGATCACCATGATGATCAAGAATCTTTCGAAGTGGAGATGAATATCCATGTGCAAATATGCAACGAACATGACCTTCGGTAGGAGGAATCGAAGAAGCGGCATAAGAGTCTATATCGACCAAGCCCAACAGATTTGCGACATCATTGTTCCTCTGGAGGTTGAAATCCACTTCTTACTCTATTCGCGTCATTATACACGAAAGCATTCATAGTTGGATAAAAGTTGCATCAAAATTATATCATCGCGGGAGTGCATTCTCTTGGGGGACTATTGTCCGCTAGTAGTAAGCCTTGAGAAACATGGAATAACTCTCGGAAATCCTACTTTTATCAAGTCAAGTGCATTTTATAAAGAATGGACTGTCTCTAATTCATCCGGGCTAGAATCGACGCTCGTAGGATCGGTATTCCCATCTGTCTTTCAATTTCTTTACATTCACTCGGTTCATGTCGCAGTGGAACGAAGGCTTGGTGTTACTTCCCCAAACACAGACGAAGAAACTTACCATTGACGTGCAGCAATGACCGCACGAGCCAACATAAAATGTTTGTTTGTCTTTGGCGTTTGAGCTTGGCGCCAGTAAAAAAAAAAAGAGAAAGAAAAAGGGGTCGTTCTTTTGTTCTAAAGCCACCAACACTTCCATGGTTACCTATGTGAAGAACAACAATGGAAAAGCCATGGTGTCAAATTTGAGAAATTGTTGAGACGGTACAGAGAAATAGTCTCTATCTACGACTTTCGGTATGTGCGCCAATGATTTTCATCTGTGCATGCATCAACGCTCATCATCTGGGCGTGCCTCAACGCTTGCCATTCCCTCACACCAATTACCACCAGGTACCTATTGACACATACACAAAAAAAAAAAAAAAATTGTTCTTTGTCGCCAGCATTAAATATGCCTGGCGCATGCATTTAGACTTCAAAAAAAGAATGTTTTTGGTGTTCTGGGCATGATGCCAACACAAGACTAAAGAAAAAAAAAATTATCTTATGCATTGGCTATGACGCCAACCCCATGTAGAATTTTTAATGCTTTGGCCAAATGGGTCTCTCTTTTTTACTTTACTTGGTTTTGATGGCTTTGCCGTAACCTCAAATGGGGGTCTCTGTTAACTTTACTTGGTTTTGATGGCTTTGGGCGCAATCCCAAATGGGTTCTTGTTCTTTTTTGACATTTTGGATTTCAAAGACACAAAATTTGGTTTTGACTTTAGCATTTTTGTGTTGACGCCGACACCAAAATTTGGTGTTTGGATCCAATTCCGAGTACATATCTTTGGTGTATATAATATGATATAAATCAAAAACAAAGTTTGTATCCGCGTTTTGAGCATTGCGCCAACACCATAAGTGGTTCCTGGCCCACACAAAACAATATTATTTTATTGTTCTTTTCCACCAATGCTTTGAGCATCCAAAATGGCACTCACACGCCAATATCACGTCAACAAGCGTAAACGTCCAGTTCAATATCATCACTTAAACGCTATCAATGCCATCACCATCATGCTAAGTTGGTATGAGGTTCGTAAGCCTTTTGCCTACGAAACTTGTGCCAAGATCTACCAAGCCAAGAATGCAAAATAAAACAACTTGAGAGAATGACGCAATTAAAGTTCTTGACAAGAGAGATCCTTAAAGCGAGCTTGGTCGCTTAAATCAATTACAAAAACTCGATCCTACGTTGTGTTCGACATCCAAATATCATTATGTATTACGAGGTCATGTAGACGAGGGCAAAGATTTATTTTGTGATGAGTATGCCGAGGAAGGAATCGTGGTTTTCTTTCATCTACAAGAATATAATTGGCGCTCGACGTGCATCCCGCTATCTGCGTGACTCAACGCACGCTAATGCCCACAATTCTCAGGCATAACAAGATGGATGATATGGTCAAGAAGGAGCATTGTATAACATTCACACCTGAGGATTATCAAGGTCATAACAAATCAAAACCCTCGGAAACACTATAGCCCATACCTTTGGTAGAAATACTTGCAAGGAAAATGCCTTTGTTGTTCTAACGCCAGATCATGACAAAGAGGTTATGCCAAGGCTATTGTCATTCAATTTTATTGAACTGTCCAAAGTCCACGGGAATAAGACCATAATGATTTTTATCATCTCGTTGCCTTTTACTTGATACTCTCTGTTAATATCGTGAACAGCATCATCGCTCCTCTCTTATTTGGTTGTAGTATGGATGTCGGCATTATTTTTCATACTCTATCGTTCTTCATTGTTTACGATTCTATCACAACATCTTTTATTATGGCTAAGCAACTCAGCACATTGGGTATGACCGAAGGCGTTATAAAGCCTTAATGCCATTGATCCTTTCGCGTCACCGAAGGTATCTTATATATGCATGTAACCTTGATCACAGATCAAAGGCAATCAAAAATGCCATTGTGATTCTACATCTCTACATCGTCACTCTTCGAAGGAGCTCTTTTATGATTATTCTTAAGTAGTTGCCGCTTTACGATGAGGTCATTAAACTACATCATCTGTCCGACTCTTAAGGGCTAATAGAAAACAACATCAAGCTCCTCTTACTTGGTCATGACACATACACCGTCGTCGTGCCCAATGCTACGACGTTTTGTATCGATATATTATCCGTCACCTTCGTATCATGTATGTAAAGAGAACCAAAATATTGAGGGCAAGTACATACACTTTTTGGTTTTCACGCCTCGTAGGCTTATATCCATTCGCCATCGCTTATGGACACCTTTGGTCTATAATACGACAACACCGCTCCAATACTCGATGGTAGCAATCGGCATACGACGACAATGTTCGTCAAACTACATCAACTTCATATGCCTTATTCAATATAAGCAAAGGCGGTATTCTCTTTCTCATGCTCCTTTATAGCTTGATTCAAGATTATTATCATAGGTGTCGTAATATCATCCTATATCATGTTTCATGCATCTTTGAACACCTAATTCAGTTTATGCTTTACAATGCTCTACTAACAAATGTATTTTATTTCTCAATTTGTTGGACAACTAAACACATGCCATGTTCCCCATTTGGTTAATTGTTATATTCTATTTCTACACGAGGTTTTGAACAAAGACTCAGGCATTTTGATAATACTTGAACCCCTGGCTGAGACTACTTGACAAAGAGATAAAATGCATGTTGATAATCACATGTTCCAAGCTTCTAATAGCGCCTTATTTATCGGATCATGAAATCGAGATTTCAAGCTAGCATCGTCTTGCTATGATGACGATCTATCTTCAATATGAACATCGCGGAACTCTCTATTTTGATCTATGCCTTTCAATGTTGAACTTCAACCTATGATTATGAAATCTGTAACTCCCGTGATCTATTAACAAGAGCATCTCACAAGTAGAGGCTATACAAAGGAAGTTTTGAATATCTTATAATTGACAAACATGCTATTATTTGATTCTCAAAAGCGCCTACGTGCGATTTCAATTTTGATACTATACAGATGGTCATCCATCGTCCGAGTATGTATTTGGGAAATTTTATCTATATACGTCACCAACAGATCAGTCTTCAAAAATAACATCAAAGTATTGGTAATACTTCTTTTCATAAGCATAAGAGCTCACCAAGCAACACGTGAACGTCCTCTACGTGAAGAAGAGAATTCTCCCCAAGCGGCTATGAAGGCGTGAGTATCTTTATTCCAACGACAAAAGGGATGGGATATAGTCTCCTGATCCACAAAGATATTTAGCTCACCAAATGTCTCAACGCGAGAGATGTTCTCAAGTTTCACCTCCAAAGATCATTGACATAGAAGAAATTTTCAAACCCACCAGATTTTAAAGCGTGAGAGATGTTTTTGGGACGTATCTAACAAGAATCCTACCAAAGTTTTAAGCATAGAAGATGCCTCTAGATTTACCTCCTGGATGCTTCGATGTGTGAAAAGAAGTTTCGGCCCACCAAGTGTTTAAGCATGGAGGCGGCGATTCCACGTTCATTCCTCAAGAACTTTAGAATGAGAAAAGTTTCTCTTCAGCTTACCTTGATATATAAGGAGCTTTAACCAGTATGTAGGAACAGTGTTTTTGTATCTCAGATATGCCCACGCCAATAAACTTGGGTTTATTGTCGCAATCAGGGGAACTTAAATGTAGATACGGAAAATGTCAACGGTCCATAGTCCTATGAAACACGGGCACCTGTCAGGATTATGACCCTCGCCAAGGGATACTGCGGATACCCGACTCATGAAATTGATAGGTGAAGGGAAGTACGTATATGTATGTTCATACCATTCTATGACACAAGTCACTTGATGCCATCATGGATGTGAACCTGATGAGAACCTTGCAATTAAGTGTGCTTGGGCAGGAGTAGTGGCAAGATGGGTGACCCCCTGGGAAGTTTGATTCAAGGAAGCCAAGGGCGTTCAACTTATGAAGTTTTGATGCCTCTCGACACATGGTACCCCCGGGGGGGACCAACTCATGAAGTAGGCACTCTTTAGCGTCCAAGGTGCTCATGCCACCCAAGTAGAGAACTTCGCCGTCATGGGTACCTCAGCGTCCAAGGTGCTCATGCTGCCCAAGTTGAGAACTTTTCTGTCATGGGTACCTCAACGTCCAAGGTACTCATACCGCCCAAGTAGAGAGCTTCACCATCATGGGTACCTCAGTGTCCAAGGTGCTCATGCCGCCTAAGTTGAGAAGTTCGCCGTCACGGGTACCTCAGCGTCCAAGGTGCTCATGCCGCTCAAGTAGAGAACTTCGCCGTCATGGGTACATTAACGTCCAAGTTGCTCATGCCTCCTAAGTAAAGAACCTCGCCGTCGTGGGTACCTCAGCGTCCAAGGTGCTCATGCCGCCTAAGTTGAGAATTTCGCTGTCACTGGTACCTCAATGTCCAAGGTGCTCATGCTGCCCAAGTTGAGAACTTTGCCGTCACGGGTACCTCAACGTCCAAGGTGCTCGTGCTGCCTAAGTTGAGAAGCCTCATCAACACCAACACCAAAACTCGTCAAAAATGCTAAGGGTGAAAATGTAATGACCTGAACCTTTGAAAGTATTTTATTTTCCTAGTTATAATAAATGAATAAATTATTGGAGTTATCTGTGTGATTGTATGTGCATTATTTATGTTATGGGGGTATTTTTGTAACATAGTT
>JAUPMG010032070.1:0-14630 GCA_031762675.1 Pachysandra terminalis | reverse complement strand
CAAGGATAACACAAACACCCAAAAACCTTAAGTTTTGAATAATTGGGAGTGTTTTTAAAAATTAATTCATAAGGGGAAGAGAGGTTAAGTGTAGGGTTAGGCATTCTACTAATTAAATAAACTGCAGTGGCAAAAGCATGGGACCAAAAGGTTAAGGGAAGAGAGGCATTTGAAAGTAATGTAAGGCCAGTTTCAACAATGTGATGGTGTCGTCTTTCTGGGTAGCCATTATGTTCTGGTGTATGAGGTGGGGTGAGAATTGTGTATTTGTTTCATTGATGTCAAGTGAATATATAATTATAGAAACAGAAGAACAGATAGTCTCTATAAACTAGGAAGACTAAGTAAGCTCCTGATCCTAAGGATAAGATATGTAGTTCAACATCTCTACAGTTTTTAAAATAAAGAAGCCTCTAAATCCCAGATTATTTGAGCTCATTATTGAATCGAGGCTGTAGCATAAACCTAATTAACGAAGCTAAACAGAGGTAACCATTAGATATACCAACCTTCTCACACTTGGTGGTTTGATGCTTTTAACATGTGACAATTGACATTAATTTTTTTGGCTTTAGAGCAGATGGGTTTCTAACCAAACTAGCTATCTTCTTAGTTGTCTGGTTCTTCTTTATTTGGGTATTAAGTGATTTTCCTCCCCTGGGATTCATTTTCCAGTCTCCCTCAGATTGGAACACGGGAGTTGGATGGAGTCTTGAAGTCCTCTCCTCATTTTGTAGAGATTGAAGGTGTTGGAAAAATATGAAATATCATAAGTATGGAAGGTAAAAATTAATCTGTATTATTGATCAACAAGCTTCAAGGCACGATCGGTTCATTTTCTTTTAGAGAAGTTTCTCCCCTCCAATCTGATCGCGAATGCACTCAGGGGTTAGAGAGAAAATGTCTTCAGGATAAAATGAAGCCTCTGATCAAGATTCGTTGTGATTCTCAGATGTGCACCGTCCAATCACAACAGGATACTCTGTATAGGGACTGATGATGCCAAACACTACTGAAAGTCTTGATGAATCTCCCTCATACAAGGAGTATGAATAGAAGACAAACTACGAATAGGCATAGAAGGAAGGACATGCTTGATCAAAATAAGCTTACCTCCTTGAGATAAAAGCTTACCTTTCCAACCAAAAATTTTATTCCACACCTTAGAAAGAAGTTCTTCAAAGTAAACAGCTTTCATTTGACCATAAGAAAGAGGAACTTCCAGGTAAATAAGTGACAAAAGTTTGTGCGTGCTGTAAGCAAGTAGCAGACTAAATCACAAGCTTTCTGGAACAATTGACACTTTTATGCACAAAAAAACAGCGCTTAGAAATGTTCACCATCTGTCCAAAATAATTTTCATATTTCTTCAGAAACTGTATCAGATTTATCACTGGCGATTTTCACACATTAAGGAAAATAATAAAATTATCTACATATAATAAATGAGAGATAACCGAACAATTTCGAGGACCTAGAAAGCTACCAATACGGCCTAGCTCCAAATAACTCTTCAAACCTCTGTTGAGAACTTCTTCTCCCAAAATAAAGGACATAGTAGAAAGAGAGTCACCTTGTTGTAAACCTCTAGAAGATTTGAAAAAACCTTTATAAACACCACTCAAGGAAACAAAAAACCAGGATTTCTTAAAACACTGAGAAAAAATATGAATCACTAACTCATTAAAGCCAAATCTTCTAAAAATAGATTTGAGAAAACCCTAATCCAGTCGATCATATGATTTAGCCATTTCAACTTTATCCATAATATTATTGCCCCTAACCTTTCGGTTAAGATGAAGCATAAGTTCCTGAGCAAGGCCAATATTCTCAGAAATATCTCTACATTTAACAAAAGCTCATTGTTCTTGAGAAACAAGACCCGGTAAAATAGAAGTGAGTCGCATAGCAATAATTTTACTAAAAATCTTATAGACCACCGAAGCAAAGGCTGATAGGCCTAAAATATGCCAATTCTTTTGGGTCTGATTTCTTAGGAATCATGGACGAGCAATAAAAAACTGGTAGCTTAGCCCCATTAAAGAAATCTAAAGCAACCCGAAGCAAATCCTGTTTAATAATATCCCAGCAGGAAATAAAGAAAGCAGAAGACATACCGTCCGAGCCAGGAGCACTGTCAATTGGCATAGGACACCATATGGGGAATGACTTGGACTCTCAATCTTTCTTCTTCAAATCAATTAGCATAGGATACCATAGCCATGAATCATGGAAAGAAAATGGAGAGAGAAATTCTCTAGACTAAGAAGGATCAAAAAGCTCTCAGGAAAAGTCTAGAGCAAAGAAAGAATTCTCAAGCGGGTCTTGCGCAATAATAACCTCAGATCTTATTTATAAGATCTAAGATTTACGCATCCGCAGGTCGACCGATGTGATGCTCCGGTCGATTGGTGGACTCCCAAAGAAACTATTTCAAAAGAGCACGACCGTCGAAAAAGACCAACTGGTCGAACCTCTAGTCCGCCAGTCGACCGAACTTGTTTGTCGGTCGACCAGTACACCTTAGGGTTTCAAAACCCGAGCTAGGGTTTTAAGCGACCGGATGGCTAGTCGATCGATCGGGATTCGACCAGTAGCCCTCGCCGGTTGAATGGACCACTTGGTCGGTCGACCAGGCATGCGCAGATCGTACAGACCAGTAATGGTCTGTTAAGCGACCGGAATCCCCGCCAGTCGACCGGACCACTTGGTCGGTCGACCGGTGCCCTGGGAAACACCAAATTTAATCCATTCTAAGGTCGGTTTCCACGAATGGTATTAACCATTTGTGGGTAGTCTTTGGTTGTCCAGACACGAGTCCAGATGGCCAAGGATTGCGGAGTGCTCCTCAACTGGTAAAGGGTACCCCAAGCTCCCTTGACACAAGTCGAAAAACAATATAAATGTGCTTTTAGGGGTTGTCTAGTGTGTGTGTGTGTGTGTGTGTGTGTGTGTATACCTTGGTTAGGGGACCAATCCAATAGATGCTCTGATGTTGCTTGGTCTTCCTTGAATTCGCAACTCTTGATCTTCAATATAGCCGGTTACAGACGCTCAAGGACTGTCTCACAACATTGACCAACACTGGGAATGTATAGGAAATACCTATGACATTTGCAAAAATTATTCATGGGACATCTTTCAATCCCTCAGCCCGTTCCTCCTCCATCTCTTCCAGTGATAAATCATGCTATAACGGTGCTGAAGATCAAGTCGATTGTGCTTCGAGAGCCATTTAGCAACCACCAATCTCTCCGATGGCAGCTCATTCAGTCCTCATCCATGACAGCTGAATCGGTCCCCTTAACCGGTTATGGTATTTTTATTTTCTTTTTACTAAATGTATTTGAATTCTCTATAATTCATTTATGTAAATAACAGTTTGTTGCCTTCCCTATCATTTGAACTATGCTTAATTGCTAGCTTAAATTATTGTAGAAGATCCCACTCAATAGGAAGCACCCTCACCTCTTACAATCGCCTTTAGTGACTGCTAGCACACTACTGGTGCCCGGAGTCAAAAGCCTAAGTAATATACTGTGAGAAACAGTCCATTTATTTCTGGCATGCCCACATACGGTCACATCACCAACAGATAAACACAAATAATCAATCTTAGATTGATCGATAGCACACCAACCTCACATTTCCTTAGGTTGATTTCTTTCCCTCGACCGAGAGAGAAAAGGGAAGTGAACAGTAGAAGAAGAGGTGAGAGAGAGCCCATTTCTCTCTGGCATGTCCGCAAATGGTCACACGACTGACGGATCAACAAATGGTCATTCGATCTAATGACCACTAGCACACCAACCTCGCATTGCCTTAGGTGGATTGCTTTCCCTCGACCAAGATAGAAAAAGGAAGTGAACATCTTTTTGTTATGCCCGATGGGACTACAGTTGCGAGCAACAGTGCTATTCAAAAAATGGCTAAGAAGGTAGCTACATGCTCAAACGACCAGGAGTAGGACGATTGCATCTTACACGTTGAACAACGGGTAAGCAGTGACCCCTCTCCAGTTGATCTTGAAGCAAGAATGTATACCCAGGCTCTCAGCCAGGTTGACATTCTCGCGACCTTAAGGGCAGTTGGTGACACACTAAGCCAATCCCTTAGCCAAGCTCTAGAGGAAAAATTCATACGCTCGGCCAATCATTAGAAACTCAATTCCAATTGAAGACTATCGATCTAAGAACAGGCCTCGGCTGCATGAAAGCCAAATTCCAAAGGAATAGCCCATATCTTACGAGGCACCGTGGGGAAAGTGAGTAAAGATAATGTCATCCCACAGCAGGACGATGGATCGCCCATTAATTCTAGGAGAAAAGACCGGCCGGAACCTCCTCCAACCACAAACAATGTTACCTAATCAAGGGTCCCACGTGGGAATCTAAAGGTTTACCTAAATCTAGTATGGTAACCTGGTATAAGGGACCGGACAGACATGGCCCTGTGGACCCTAATTTGGGACCACTTCCAGAAGAAACTCAGCTTAACGGTCAAGGTGTCCGGACATCGACCATGAACAAATTTACCACTTGGTCTAGGAAGCTATGAGGACCTTCAATCCAACAGGGTTATGTCAATCGTCTTACCGCAAACCGTACTCTAATTGGGTTGATCATAGGTATGCGTTCCCACGAGGATACAAGATCCCTGACTTTTCGTTGTTTTTAGATGATGATGGTCAATCGACCATCGAACATGTTGTCCAATTCATGGTCCAGTGTGAAGAAGCCTCATCTAACGACTATTATCATATGAGGTTGTTAGGTAATTCATTGACCAGCCACGCTTTCACTTGGTATATCACTTTTCCCCCCAAACGCGGTCTAACACTGGGCCAAAATGGAGTAGTTTCACACACAATTCTACACGACTGAGCCTAAAGTCTCTATGGCCGATTTAGCTTGATTGAGATAGCTACCAGAAGAAATGACCGATAAATACATGGCTCATTTCAAAATGGTCAGGAAAATTATTCCTTCAAGCAGCCAGAACTAGGGATTACTAAACGAGAGTAAGAGGCTAAGCTCAAAGTGGCTGCAAAGAATCCTTCACCTTCACCATCTCCTGATCGAAACTTAGAGGAGGACGACCAGTTCATCCTCCTGCTTGAGAAACTAATGGCCAAATATGGCCAAGATGTGAAAATGCCATATGGGGAGGGGAACAATAGCTCAGCCAAAGATCAAACTATCACCTTTGGCTCTCTTCCTCTGTTTAATGTGGAATGTAACATGGCCATTCTGCTACCATCAAAATTATAGGCTCGAGATGCTGAGCTAGAGACGACCGATACAACCGATGACATGGTTGCGGCCTATATCAATCCAGAGATCCTTCAACAAGACATCGAAAAGGTAAAAACGGTCACTGAGGTTCGTCCCTTATTAGGGGATGAGAAAATGGCTGAGAGGGTGATTTTTGAGAAACCTCCTCTCAGAATGACTCAACACCTTAGACCCTTTTACATTTCTGTCCACATGAACGACATGCCCATAACTAGAGTCCTGGCAAATAATGGGGCAGCCGTTAATATCCTCCCCATAAGGATCATGAAGCTCAATGAGAAGACAGAAAGAGATCTTATCCCAACTAAACTAACTGTGACTAATTTTGGAGGATGGATCCTAACCACCATGGGAGTGATGCCGAGGAAACTGACAATCAACCTCAAGAATATCACATCAGCTTTCTTCGTAGTGGAAGCAATGTTAAGCTACAATGCTCTGATGTGGAGAGATTGGATACACTTCAACTAGTGTATACCATCTTCACTCCATCAAATCCTCATTTTTTGGAATGAGGACAAGGTGGATGTTATTCGAGTAGACGATCAACCATTATTGGGCGGTTCAAAAATTACTGAGGTAGCATTCTATGGGGAGCATATCGGCCCAGATAAGTTTGTTGGGAGGAACGAGTATGGATGGCTGAATGGTGTAACAACCATTCCCAGGCCAGCCATAACATATGACACTTTGGCCACTAAGTTTGGCCAAAAATGCATCATCGTAGAGGTGCTCTGATGAATGACCAAACCATTTTCGATGAGAGGCTGACCATGATCAAGGCCACCGTTCAAAAAGTGTTGCTTTACATGGTCAATAATGACCCCATGGAGGTGAATTCAGTCAAAAAGGCCGAATATGTGGGTGATTGCTACGATCCCCACGAAGACGAAATTACGTTAACTGATCTAGAAACCGCATCTGCCAAGATGGATGATCTAAACGTTGTAGTTCAAGACCCTTTAGTTGAGATTAGCTTAGGGTATGAAGAGAACCCTTAGCCGATATTCATTAGTGATCGTCTAGATAAAGGACACAAGCTCAAATTGGTGGCCATTATCAAGGAATTCTTTGACTACTTTTCCTCGGATTACCTTGAGATGCCTAGCCTAAGCCATGCGCAGGTTGAGCATAGGCTTCCAATTAAGGAGGGATTTAAGCCATTCAAGCAACTACTAAGAAGAATGATGGTCGAAGTAATGGCCAAGATCAAAGAGGAAGTCAAACGACTTCTCAAAGTAGGCTTCATCCGACCAATTAGATATGCTAAATGGCTATCTAACGTAGTACTAGTCATGAAGAAGAATGAAAAGTTGAGGGTGTGCAACGACTTCAGAAATCTAAACACAACTACACCCAAGGATGATTACATGATTTCAGTGGTTGATCTACTAGTGGATCGACCGGTTGACCATAAACTCTTGTCATTTGTGGACGATCATTTAGGCAACAATCAGATTCACATCACAAAAGAAGATATGGTCAAGATCGTCTTCAGATGTCCAGGTGACATTAGCACTTTTGCTTGGACGGTCTTGCCATTCGTGGTGTGATAAGTCATGAATTATTACATATTAAACCCTTAATCACATGACTTATCTGGCATTTTCTTACATTAAACTCTTCATTATATGTAGAATTTGCTAATTCTCTTTCACCAGTGCATTATATTTTAAATGTCTCATTTATACTCAATTTATTGATGCAGAGACAGTTTTGAAGACAAACTCTTGTCGAGAGAATTCAGACTAAGATGGGTCGGATCAAGCTCGAAAGGAATAAAATTAAAGATAGAAGAATAAACCAAACCCGACCAAGGCTAGCCGACCCAGACCCGCCAACCAAGCCGGTTCAGCCCAGATCCCAAGGTCTGATTCGTTTGGGATTCTCCTTGGCATTCTCTTGGTTTTGGAAAGAATCAATTGAGAAGGAATTCAAGCATCAAATCGGCAAGAATTGGGGAGGAAACCAAACTGAATTGGCATGAAGGAAGGAGCTGTTGGTGATGGTGCATTCTTGAGGAGCAAATCAAATCAGAAAGGAAAGAATTGAATTGGTTGGAAGAAAAAGCAAGAAACCAGCACCGAATTAGCAATTGCGTTTTGGCGTGAAGAAGAACAACACCAAATTGGAAGGTGGAGGCGACCAAGAAGGAAGGCTGTGCTGCGTTTTGGCATGGGGAGAAGATGAAATCATTAGTTTAATGGAAGCTTTTGTGTTCGTGAGCTTTATATAAAGAAGGAGAAGGACGAGTTCAAAAATCATCCAACTCTTCTTTTTCCTCTTGATTTTCTACACGTTTTTGTATTTTTTTCCATGGCAGCTTAATCCTTTGCAAAGGCTAGGGGCTATGTTCCCTTGTATTGGAATAGATGTTTATTGTAATTCTTATTGAGTTTTAATGAAATTATGTTTGATTGTTCATCTATTATGATTCTTTGTGATGTATGAGTTCTTCCATACTTTTTTATGAGTTCAATCATGTTTTTCTCATTATTAAGAGGAATTTCTCATGGTTTCTAATAGGAATCAAGAATTAAATTGAATGGGTTTTTCTAAAAGATATTCTAGCCATGTCGTTAATCAAGGTTATGAGATGTTCCTAAATTATTTTAGTTCAACTGAATCAAAGGTCTTCATAGCAATCAAGCATATGATATTTTATCCGAGTTACAATGAACTTCATACCGGTTCAAGGAACTGCCCCGATGCCTCAGCATTCTCATCACTGAATTTAACCCCTTTATTATTGACCATTTAATTATTCCTTTCTAATACCAGTAATTTTCCACCATTATATTTGTTCGTTAACCCTCTCTTGTCTTGAATAACCGTGCTCTCTTTGTTCGACCTCGGACTCACCGAGAATTATATTTCTTCGAACTCCTGCACTTGGGAGTGAGCAAGAATGGTGCAACCTATCAAAGAGCCTTGGACACCATCTTTCTTGACATGATAGGAAAGTTCCTTGAGTCTACATTTATGACTTGGTGATCAAGTTATAAACAACGAAGAACACCTGGCCGACCTGAGAAGCACATTCGCACGAATAAGGAGTCAAAAGCTGAAGATGCATCCCCTTAAATATGCATTTGGGATCTCGGCCGGTAACTGTCATGCCCCAAATCCGAGATGTAGGATCTCAAGGATTATATAAGGGAATAACCTTCGGATCCAAATCCATGAATGCGGATAGTCATTCATATCACATAACCATAGCATGGTTGATCAAAGTTAACATAATAAAAATTAGCAGAAGTCTTATTAAATTAAATCATTCAATCATTAACTTAATCTAAACATACTAAGTTAGAATTATTCCAAAATAAACCCAACTACCTTATTACAAGTTTATGCCCCCATGGGATCAAACCAAATAAAAAGAGTCAAATTCTCAATATTTCTATGTTCTACTTAAAACAGTAAAAGCATCTTCAAAGTGATCCTCTTCCAGCTCGCAAACTACTCGAACTGTTCACCTGTAAAAATATAGGTTGAGCAAAGCCCAGAAGAGAAAATACGGCAACTATTTCCATAGAATCATAATGACACAAATTAATTCATGCATCTTCACCCAACAAGTAAGTAGTTCACTCACAAGGTTTAAGCATACTCGCATATCATAATGTTCTCAATTTCATGTATACCTTCTGACATAAATGATTTTGTAGTTGTACCATTCTTTTCATTACATGTCACATAACCATCTTATTAGATAAGTACAAACATCCACATCAATCTCATAATTACTATACCATTAATTTCACTAACACATGATCTCATCAAGTATTAATAATTAATCCTACATAGTCCCACTATGCTTTGAACCTAATCCACATGATCCCGTCATGCTCAAACAATCATGCCGCATAGTCCCACTATACACAACAAGCAAACCATGTAGTAAATTACATAGTAAACCACATAGTTCCACTATGCTACAGACACCTATCCCACATAGTTCCACCATGTTCATACACAACCTACATGATATGATCATGCATCGATAGTCCCATCACATGGTCCCACCATGTTTCAACCACAATCCACATGGTCCCACGATGCTATCAAACCTTGTCCACATGATCCCATCATGTGCAACAAATCCAATCTTTTAGGGACTTACACCCACGTTAGTTCACACCATTCCATACAGCTATTCCACATGGTCCCACCATGCTTCACACGCAATCACATCACACACATACAACCATAATGCAAGAACACAAACATCAAATAACGATCAATACAATGTAGAATTATGAATGATATGATGCAGTAATGAGTCATGAGTGCAGATGATGCATATGCAATGCACAATCAAACAAACATTCAACCATTCTTTAAGTGACTTTCACCCACGGAAGAATGCTCCAGTTACGACCATCCAATTTTAGAGACTTTCTCTCACAGTTAGAACTCCACCAGTATTGGCCATCACCTTTCTGGGACTTGCACCCATGGCTGGAATCCACCATATGCTCCATTCAACTTTAGGGACTTACACCCACGGCTGATTCACCAGTCAATCACAATCAAGCATACATAACATCAGATTAATCCCATTGAACTGAGGATGCTCCCAACATCTCACACAACATAATAATGCAACAAACAAACAAGTCAATCTTATTGACTTAAAGATGCTCCTAGCATCACACACAACAGTTCATATAGCACACAAGTCAGTCAATCACATTGACTCCAGTGGATACCCTTGGTACCACTCACACCAATCATGATCCACATGGCCTAGCCATAGGATCATCACACAACAGGGATGTCCAACATGCCCTCACACACATTCCAAGTTAGGATCTGAGATCCTAGAAGTCATCAAAGCATCATAGAACAATCACAAATCAAATTACCCTACAGGCTGCCACTCAAGCTGCCAACTAGGCATTTTAAGCAATTGATTGCACCAAATGCTATAAAAGTATTTCGCACATAAACCAAGCATATACTAGTGTTCTAATTTACCTCAGGGAACTTTCCCTAAGTTTTCCTTCCATTTGGCGCTCGGTCGATGTTCGGTACCTACCAAAAGTTTCGGTACATGTCTCGGCATCTACCGAGACTCGGTGGATGGTCCAGAGAGTTGGTGCTCTCTCGGTAGATGTCTTGGTACCTACCGAGGCTCCTACCGAAAGTTTTGGTACATCCCTCGGCATGTGCCGAGGCTCAGTACATTGTCCAGAGAGCTAGGGCTCTCTCGGTAGATGTTTGGTACCTACCGAAGGATCTACCAAAGCCTATTCCGGCCCAGACTTCGAGGTTTTGTAGGGTTTTTGATTCTTCCTCTAATAGCACCTAATTTCACATCTTTTGACATCAACATTTCTCATTTAATTAATAGACTAATATTATCCAAATTTTCATGTTCAATCAAATACTAATCACTTCAATCACAATCATAATCAAATTTTAATTTGGTGAACTCTAGATTTATCGTGCCACTCTATGTTCTCAACATGAAACAAATAGCATATAAATTAAACCATGATCATACCATGAAATCTGACATAAACTACTCATTAAATCATGATGTTCTATCTAATCATGCTACCACGCAAATCTGGAATTCAATACTATTCAGATCTAGCAATAATATTATCAAATACATCAAAATCATTATGATATTCAAGTCATGGGTAATTCATGGATCACATGTTTATCAAGATGATTAAGATTCAAATAGAACTCAAGGATTTCAATAAGATCATGCTGATTATATTCAATATGAAATCACACACATCTTCCTAATATAATACCTATAGCATCAAAATAATCCTATGAACATAATTGTTGTAGATTCAATGGAGAGTCCCTACCTCTCAACCTAGTCGTATTTCCACTCTTCCTCTAGTTTCGCCTGCCTTTTGAGATGTTGCTTTATTAGAGTTCTTCCGACTTGTTTCTCTTCTCCATTTTCATCTTCGCTTTCATTGATGATCTCATACCCTTCCTCTTTTTCTTCCTCTTCTTCCTTTACCTTCTTTGCACTCTTTACTCTCTTTGCTCTCCTCTTCCTACAGTAACCTTTTCTCTTCTTCTATACTCTTTCCAATTTTTTCTTCTTTTCCTCTTGGTCTCCTCATCTTCCTCTCCTAGAGTTTTCTGTTCTTTCTCTTCTTCTTTGGACGTATGAAACAATGGGAGAGTTTCTTTCTCTCTCTCCTCTTTTGGACGTGTGGAGCAATGAGAGAAAGTTTCATTCCTTATTCTTTCCTAATTTGGAGGAGTTTTAGTTCTGATGATAAATTCTAATTATCTTTCTTAGTTTAAGTTTTAAATTTCAAAAATCTAAATCCACCCCTAGTGAAGAAATCGTTCAGCTCATTTTAGGTTCTAGTTTTCCTGTTTTAGCCTCCTTGTTTATTTTTAATTACTTAATTATCTGATCTTTATTTGGGTCTCAAATTGGGTCCTAATCTAGCCCAATTGCCTGATTCAGATTTGGTTCTTATTAAAGGTCCAGTCCAATTGGATTTAAAGTTTATTTAATTACATATTTTAACCAATTACTTTCTAGAATTATAAAGTAGTTCGATTTAGCTATTCTTCTTACAATCAAACCCTAAGGTTCAATTAAGATTCAATGATCATTAAATTCTTAAATTAAATGGTAGGGCCAAGGTCATTATAGTAACTTCTTGGGATTTCTGGTCCATCGAAGAGGCATTGAGGTTGACCAAAACAAACAACACGTAGTCATTGAAGCTAAGCCACCTGAGAACAAAAAGCCGTTGCAAAGACTGATCGGCCAAATAAACTTCTTAAGAAGATTCATCTCTAACTTGGCCAAAAAGATTACTACCTTTGCTCCTTTGCTTCAGCTTAAAGATGGTGAAAAATTTAAGTTGGAACTTGAGCATCAACAGGCTTTCGACGAGTTGAAGGAATATCTAAGCATGCCACCAGTTAAAGATCATCCATTGAAATTATACATTTCGGCTGCTCAACTTTCAATTGGAATGTTGTTAGCCAAAGATAACTACCAGAGACTCGAGCAGTCAGTGTATTACCTTAGTCGAGTCTTGTAGCTGATCAAAACTCAGTATTCGGCCATTGGAAAGTTATGCCTCACACTATATTACACAGTAACTAAGTTGAGGCACTACTTGATCAATGCAACAATTATTGTCATCGCTCCAACTGATGTGGTTAAGTATATGTTCAGTTGACAATTCTTGAAAGGATTGATTGGCAAGTGGATGCTTGGACTCTCTAAGTTTAGACTTCATTACAACCCTCAAAGTGGTGTGAAACGCCTTGTAGTGACCAATTTCTTGGCCGATCATCCAATGGATGATAGAACGATCAAGAAATCGGATGAATTCAATATGTATTGTCTTGACATATCACCTTGGGCTCTAACCTTTGATGGATAAAGGACTAACCAAGCCTTCGGGTCAAGAATCATAATCATGCCCCCCAAGGGTGAGAAACATGACTATGCCTTTTAGTTAGAGTATCCTTGCACCAATTATCAGGCCGAGTATGAAGCTCTAATAATCAGTCTGAAAATTCTGATTGAACTAGGTGTAAGGTAAATAATGATCAAAGGAGACTCACAACTCGTGATCAACCAATTGACTGGCAAGTATAAGTGCCAGAGCTAGCACCTAGCTAGCACCCTTTTATGCCATAGTCAACTATTGAAGGATTTCGATGATGTAATTCTTAAACATTGTCCAAGGACTCTGAATGAGGAGGCCAACGAAATGGTCCAAGTTGCTTCAAGTTTAAGGATGGCCGACGGAATGACTTCTCAAACCCTAACCGTTGAAAAACGATCACTCCTTTCGGTTTCCAAGAGGGTGGATACCCTAAACATCTTTGTGGTAGAGGTAAGTACTGATGATTGGATATATCCTCTCATCAGCTACTTGCACAATCCTAACCAAAGATGTGACCGATGAACATGATCGATGGCCAGGAATTATGTGCTCTATGCAGGAGAACTACATCGGAAGGATGGCGGTGAGTTATGATTAAGATGCCTCGAGAAAGAAGATGCCATGAGAGTTATGACCGAAGTTTAGAAGGCACTTGTGGGGTTCATCATGCTAGCATAAAGAAGAGAAGGCTCATTCGAAGGCATGGGTACTATTGGCTAATGATCATGGCCAATTATATCAGATTTGCCAAAGGATGCTAGTCATGTCAGTAGCATGCGCGGGCTGTTGACCTGTTCCCTATTGTCAAGCTATGATCGTTCAGAGGTTGGGCCATGGTTCTGATCGAAGAAGGCAATCCCATTTTCTCAAATCTTCACAAATTTTATATAGGGCTACCAATTACTTCACTAAGTGGGTCAAAGCTTGGCCAATGAGAAAGTCGAACATGCCGATGTTGTCAGGTTTTTCAAGGAATAGATAATCCATAGGTTTGGGATTTTTGAGACCACTACTGCCGATAGGTCTTCACGCAGGTTAAATTGAACACGCGTCGACCATCCCACAGTGCAGTAGGGGAAGGTCGGACGCTCATGCTATAGTGTGGAAGCTACAACATCAATTCTAACGTGGATCCATGCACGCCATACATTCACTAGCGTACGTGAATGAGCACCAATGCATCCAGATTCTATGAACCTTTTAAAATCTAAGTCGGATCGTTTTCAATCAGGTGGTGACTGGATCTAAGATATGGCAGACATTCAAATCACCTTAGGATTGATTTTTCTAAACAGAGTTGGTCTACAGTGCCAACATTTATTAATCTGCATAATAGAAAACTTCATGTACAACCATCCATTGTTTTCTGTATAAAATCTCATCCGTTTACCAACGAGTCGGTACTATGCCGAGGTCGGCATAGTAAAATTCACCTTCTAAGCATTGCCTTGTGTGGATATTTGAAATATTTTCTCTTTCCAAAGTGGGAAGTCTAACCCGATGCTTTCTAACATTCCTATTTCAGTATTATAATCATCATCAACTTCGGTCACTTTCCCATTTTTAAGGGATCAATATATAAACAGGTCATTGATTTCAATCCAAATTACATCTTTAGCTCGGGATTCCCGACGGATGGTTTCAACACAGCACACATCCCGCACCGGTTGAATGATGCCGCCGGAGACATCCCAGGAGTTAATCGCAGACGATTTCTCTCCATCACGCCCTATTCAGGACAAGATTTAAAATAGACGGACGAGCCTATCTGAATATTCTAAAACAAGATGAATCACACATAGGTGCTATCGTTCGTTGCCGTCACTGGGGCTAAAGTTTCAAGGGGTCTTGGCTTTAGCTTCTTGTTATCCTTGTAGGCTCCGTAGAAGTAAGAGGTGAAACCCCATAGGCAGAGAACCAAAGACAAGCCTTT